>KN882639.1:21107-33209 GCA_000934455.1 Apostichopus parvimensis
CATCCAAGCTAGTGAGTACAGGAAGTTCAAGAATGCATTTTATTTTATTTTGGAATCTTGGCCATGTTTTAAAAACTAGTTGGTATTAAAGCATTCAAACTTGTAATGTTCACATCTGATTATATAATTTTACATCTCTACACTGCGGGCGACATATGATGAATGCAAGCAAAAGTAAGACATTAGTTGTGCTAAAATGAATATGGATGATTTTTTTAGCTTAGGGAGAATCAGAGATTTGAATGTGTGTTATAGAGGGCAAAAGTAAAGAAGGTAAAGCGCAAAGAAACAAAATGTCATTTAAACAAACTGACCTAAGATATATTGGCCATGTTCTAAAAACTAGTTGGTATTAAAGCAGACCCAAACAAAATTGAGGCAATGTGGTCAGATAGAGCAACAAAAATTAAGAAGAGGCTAAAACAATTTCAGTTACGTTGGAAAATTTATTCCAACCGTAGCCACAGAGTCAGAGCTATTGAGTACATTGCTTGAAAAAGAGCAACAATCTGAAAGGGCACATAGCCAGGATAGAAGTTTTAATCAACTTACAATTGGTTTATTGCTAATGTAAGGTAACTTTAATAGCAGCCCATTTGTTCTTCAATACAATTTATTTCAAAATAGTATGGAGATTACCTTTAAAGAGCAAACAACAACAACATCAAACATAAACACACACACATATTTAAATTTTGCTGAACCGAAGAGACTAATTTGTCCAACTTCAATGCTGCATGTTCTGAATTCATATACTGTACGTTAACCCAAACCCTAATTTCATCTGTATATTCACTGAAGAAGGCTAAAGCAGATTTGAAATCAAAGGAATCCCCGCAGGTCTGTCTGACCGTTTTTTAAATCTCATAAGCTGGTCTTAGTGATACATACGTATGTATAGGCCTAGAGAATTAGGGATGTTCCCCGCGAAAGTTTGTGTAGTTTTGTATAATAGTTTTGTATACTAGCACATATTATATTGTGTGATTTTTAACAAAACATTAAAGGCACAGTACAATTTAACCAAGGAGACAGCTCATTTTAGCGTACAAATATTTAAAAGTCCTGAATATACCCGACACGGGAGTCTTGGGCCAATTCCCCATAGCTATCACTTTGTTTTACATTAGATGCGTGGTGATAGTCGAAAATGTTTTGAATCATTGCACAAATATCGGCAAACATCAATACGTCTTGTTTACAAACAATTCAATAGTATAATAAAATGAAATTAACCAATTATCACCTTGCTTCTATTAACCGTTTAAATTGAGTTGGCCAATACAGGAAACAGCTAAATATATACGTACAACAGCAGCACGTGTGATTACTATTGCGTAACATCATATCAGCTAAACACGTAGTATAATTATATACGTAAATGGTTAACAAACAGCTTTTTGAACAGTCATCAACAAATATCGTCATCGTGTATAAATTGTATATGGGTCGATCTATATCATAGAATTACTCGCATGTGCTGTGAACAAACAATAAAACAACAGTACAGTAACTGTATAGGGCAAGTCTACTCTTTAGTGATTCCAGCAATATACCAACATAAGACATATATTTCAAAGTGAGCTGTTATGAATGATCAAAAATATGTAACTTTACTACAACTTGGGACTTCCTTATGTGTGCAATCAAGTCAATATTTCGTGTCTCATGATGACGACGACGACGATGACTATTGTTTGTAAACAAATTTTACAAGAATTAGATCCACAGCTTCAAATATATTCCGAAAGCCGTGCACACTAATTTAGGCTGTGAAGTTACAAAAAATAAAGTTATCCATGTTGGCACTGCTGATCTATGAATTTAGTCCACTTCTTCAATAGTTGGTCCGCCACCACTGGATTGACCCTCTGGAGCACCACCAACTCCACCTGCACCTGGGAACCCTCCTGGCATACCACCACCGGGCATACCACCGGGCATTCCTCCTGGCATACCACCGGGCATTCCCCCTTCTGGGGCACCACCAGCCTGATAGAGTTTGGTGATGATGGGTTGGCACACTTTCTCCAATTCCTTCTGTTGGTATTCAAACTCGTCCTTCTCAGCAGTCTAAACAACAACAGAGATCAAAACGGTGATTACTATCAAAGTTTATCTGCTATCACTTTATGTCTCATTTCACGCATCTGAGGAATTCCTTAAGTGATGCTACAGCAGCAATGCTCTAGATTCTCAATACTCATATTGTCCATTTCTATTGCTAGTAAGCAGGCAGTATGTAAATGTTAGTCTGTGAATTTCTGCTATTGATGACAATCTTAAAAACAACACCTGTTTAGCACCAATGGTAACTCAGAATTAACATAAACCATTCAATACAGTGTACACTAGACATGTATTGGCACTAGCACTACACACATTTACCAGATGTTTAACACAGCTAGACAGTTCATACCCAACTGCAATGTCATAAAGTTAGGTACAACTAGAATGCAAATGCATTGCGGTTTCGATGACTTCAGCGCACTAGACGTCTGCTTGTTAATATAACCAGAACTAGCTGTTACAATAGAAATGGCCCGAACCACCATTTTGATACAATAACACTATGACATGGCTATACACACCTCCACCAAAAACAATAGGGATATTGTACTCAATGTTATGAACCACACACCAAGTATAAGAGGTATCCACGATTTCTATCGCTAGATATCATGTAAAAGGTTTTTCAGAGTTTGACCTTTGGTGATCTCATAGAAAATTTGACCTCACAAGCAACAGGATCCTTGTACTCAATATGGCAAATCCATATACCATGTATGAAAGTATCCATGATTTCTACTATGAGAAATCATGTTTAAAGGTTTCCAGGCCTCGACAAATATTTTTAAAAGTACTCGCTATTTGGCGACCGTGACTAAATATCTACTCGCCAAATTTCACGCGCCACTAGTCCTATGATTGTTGTTCAAGTCTCCAAAGTACAGATCTGCAACATCAATACTTTCTATGAACAAAGGTTAGGCAATTAGGCAGTAACATGGTGCTACGTAATTGCGCATTGGCAAGTCATGTTATTGTTTCTTTGCAGTATGAAATTTTAACTTTTTCCATCAAAAGTAAGTGTTGAACAAGGTAAAACATAAAGAAGCAGCTAGGCCTACTGTAATGTCTTAAACAATAACAAGTACTGTAAAAACACCTACGAAGATAGCTTGACTTCTGTTACATTATGACTCCTATATTACTAGGTATATACTATATACAGTAGATAGGTGTGCGCGAGTCCTAAACATAGACAGTACCTTACTGCTACTTTGAACCGCTACTCACTCGATTAGCGCGACGTCGTACATTTGACCAGGTATTTATCTTTTCTTTTAGCTGCATTACACTGGCTGTATCAAAGCGATCTATAACGCAATGAGAATCTGAGGTTGTAAGAGCATCTAGCTTCCAAATATCCTAGCAGCAACAACAGCAAACTTGTCTTAAAACTCTTTAAATTGTTCTATACTTGTGAATTATGACTGAGAGCCAGAAGGAAAATGCCTTAAGATATATTTAAGGAGATGTTTTGACATGTTAAGTGTTTTGGTATTCTGACTGGTATTCCTCACGTTGTTGTGTTAACGAACCTTATTCTATCCAACCGTTGCTGGCCTAGACAACATAAAATTGCTCAACGGCCTAGCCAGGTTTATTCAAGTTGTCCCATAATCATAAACGTGACGAATGTCGAACGTTACATTTAAGGCCTAGCTATGCTGAAACTGGTGGAAGAGACTACACAAATTGAGATCTACAGCCGATCCAGACAAAAGCTCGTGAACTCACTGCCACACTAAGACCGTTTTACACACTTATTTCGCATTGAGTTTGGTCATAGCAAAACATCTAACTAGACGAACTGTTAAGTTTCATAAACGGCGCATGGTTACAACGAAACTAAATCCAACCTGGTATAACGACGGAAAACGTCCAATAGAACCGCTGTACTACAAAAAGTACACCTTTTTGCACGCAAGTAAGGCTTCCGAGAGGCACGTTGAAGCCAATGCAAATATGTTGGAGTTTTCAGTTTTAGATTCTACTGATGTCCATAAGCTCATTTTCAATTGCCAATAGCCTCCTATTCGTATGAGGCGTAACGCACAAGTTATATGATATGCTGGTCGGTGGGAGATACGGTAGCTTATAAAACAAGGTTTCCACAATTTGGCGTCTGGTGACTCCAACTGACTTTTGACCAAAATAAAATCTTGTACTGAACGTGTCACAACTACATGCTAAATATGAGATTCGTCCAATCTTCCTTTCTTGAGTTATCGTGTTTACAAGTTTTCACAATTTGACATCTAGTGACCCCAAATGGTCTTGGACCTCCACCAAAACAATAGGGATCTTGAACTTAATGTGGTACTTCTTCACTCGAAATACGAGATTGATCCAAGTTTTCCTTCTTGAGATATCGTGTTTACAAGGTTTACACAATTTGACCCTTGGTGACCCCAAATGACATTTGACCTCCACAAAAAACCATAGGCTTTTGCCCCTAAATGTGGTCCTCCTACTCACTTGTTCCAAGCTTACCTCCTTGAGATATCGTGTTTACAAGGTTTTCACTATTTGGCCTCTGGTGACTCCAAATAGACTTGGGCCTCCGCACAATCAATAGGGTTATTCTATTTCATGTGGTACTCATATACACCAAATACTAGATTGGTCCAAGCTTCCTTTCTTGAGATATCGTGTTTACAAGCGAGGCATCACACACACGCACACATGTTTGTACTACATTCAGACCGAGGACCCCATTGTAATATCCATTGTTCAAATCCATGTACCCTAACCTTAACAATACCCCATACAATAGAATTCTTCCGAGGACGTGGTGTTTCTTTAGAAATTACAGCCGAGGACTTGAAATTCTTTTGTTCAAGTCCTCGGTCAGAATACAAAACAAACGCACGCACACACACACATACACATACAAACTCTCCGGCTGCATGACGGCATAAGTTAAGATGATCATATAAGCCAAAAATCAAATGGCAACATCAACCTTTTCATCTGTGTAGCCCAGTGGGAATGGGTATTTCTCTTTTCAGTTTGCTGATCGACCTCAGTCGCCCCCTCCCCCACAGGACTTGTTACAGGTTAATATCTGCAAGGGCAGTACCTCATCTGTTATGGGACAAGGCACAATGTCTTCTTAAATGAAGACTTCTTCGAAATGCGATGAAGTTATGAAACGTAATTCCAGCACCTACCTGGTTCTTGTCCAGCCAGTCCACTGCTTCTGCACATTTATCAATCACGGTCTTCCTATCATCTTCTGATACCTTCTCCTTGATCTTGTCATCCTCCATGGTACTCTTCATGTTATAGGCATAGCTCTCCAAAGCATTCTTTGCACCAATCCTTTGCTTCTGAGCCTCATCCTCATTCTTGTACTTCTCTGCTTCTGAAACCATTCTTTCAATTTCTTCCTTAGATAGACGACCTGCATTGGCAACAAAACGTACACCATGGCTGGTAAATACTACAATATCATTAGTATTACTAATCTGAATGCTCCGGCCATCAGGTAGAATTTGTACTTCTGAGCATTAAATAGAAGACTGGTAGACAGAACAGTGTAGTAGTACAGCCGAGTGCAGGAGACAAAGGTAAATATGTATACTGAATAGTAACTATAGGCTCAACGGATCATTATTAATATGTAACTGGTTAGCTGGTTTACAATAAGAAGTGACCGGCTAGTAGTCAAAATCAATCTTTTATCATCTGGTTTCTCTGCCGGGGGTGGGGGCGGGTAGCAGAGGGGGAAATCGTAGCCAGGAGCGATACAGTAATAGAAATGAGCCACCAAGAATATCCAAATGTGGAAGATGAAATCACTTGCAACCAAGATCATCACTCAGTGGAGTGCACAAAGATCGGTTTTGCAGACCGACTGCAGTGATATGGCTGATCGGCGTTCTAAAGTTTACCCACAAAAGTGACAATCAATTTCTTCTGTAATTGCAGCTGTACACTAGGATTTTTTGGATTGTGTATACTGTTGCTGGTTAACTGGCAGTACAGGGGTGGGTTAATCCCGGAAGCTGCATCATTTTCACATAGTTTCAGGAATTCAGTTTTACTGGAATGAACTGTATTTGAAAGCTCCAAAAGATTTCTAGTGAGTGAAGCTGCCACCTGCTTTAGAATTTTGAGATGTGTCTTGCCCTGTTTTTTAGTGCCAACTTTCCCGTCCCTGTCCTTTTTTGGGACTTCAAAGTTTGGGGATCTTTAACTGCCTAGGTATGAGTTGCTGAGTCTCCAGGAGTAACGAAAATGACAAAAGGACCAAAACCATCACTCCCACGTAGGAAATCCGACTCTTATATTGTTTAGATAATATTGATATACATAATGTGAAGTGGACAATGGAGGTCAACTGTCCTAACCCATGTCTTATAATTTGTTCCAAAGATATAGACTAGGCAACACATACATGATGCCAACTGCATATACACACCAATATGAGAAGACGCGTCGACACAACAGTACACAAATAGGTTTTGAACTTATGGCATTCACGCGCAGATATCAAATGACTTTGCCTGTAGTTGTGATATAAGGACTCGTGCATCTCTTGGGTTATATCCTTGTTCTTGCATTATCCTGTGATAACTCCACAGTCAGGGCTCATTTAAAAACAAATTAAGGTTGTCCTTTGGACAACCTTGCCTTCATATTTGGTCGTCCGAATGAATTTTGGGTTGTCCAAATTTTAGCCCTTGGATTTTTAAACAGGCGCTCCCTGTGCGAAAGCTGTACGTAATACTAAATGTATCGATTTAGCCTTTAGGTGAGTACCGCAACGTTAGTCTACACATGCCTAGTCTATCGTCCTGAGGCTTAAGTCTTACTCTCAGTGACTAGTCTTACGGAAATCGACAAATCTTGGATAGAACTGTAGTGTAGATTTATAGACTTTTTATGTGGTGTATCACACTTTACGATTAATCGTGTTGTGTTGCGGGAATTCTCTGGTAGTGAAAAACGATATCCGTAATTGTTTCCGATAATTGCCAGACAGAGACAGAGGGTAAGCCAAGGTATACAGCATATACATTGCAGCAACATAAATGAGCATGCGGTATGCCCACATGCACAGTATAGTACTGCATACACGTTGTACTCCAGCTAACTTGTCATACCGGTGCGTGCAGCGGTGAGGTAGAAAGCAAGCGTGGTCACGCGTCCACCAGGGTCTGTATTCAGTAGTGTAAAAAGTAAACGGCTGTACATATGTTGCACACAAATAGTAAAATGAAGACACAGACAAGTGGTAGTAAGTTTATGTTGGTCTAATGTCTTTTTTCACAGCCTCCAGATTTAGACTACTCATATGTAATCATGGTAAATATATAAGAGAGTAAGCATTATTGACAATCAGTCTTGGCAGGAGTCCGGACTGGTCAGGAGTTGACCCTGTCAGTATGCCATTACGATAAAGGTGACAGTTGACAAAGTACAGTGGCTAGTCAGATTAGATTATATCATGATCACAGCATGTATGTACAGTATGCACATACAACTAAAGTGTAGGATTTTCCCCTCATTACGGAACGTACCAATATATGCTTTATTTCTTATGTTGTTTCTAATATGAATGGAGGGTGATACCAACAAGCTACTATATATTTCTTTTTCCTGAGGGGGGGGGGGGCAGGTTTTTACTTTAAAGAGTCTGGATTTTCCAAATTTTTAATCAAAGTGTTGAACACTTACGTCATATAAGCTAGCAGTCCGTTGGACAATCTTAGCAGGGTTTTAGGTCGTCTGGCGTGACTTTTGGTCGTCTCGGACAATCGGACAACCGTTAAATTTGAGCTCTGACAGTAGACAGTTGGTAATCCTGATCCTTTCATATAACACACCAAATAACTATCAATCTTCAAGTCATCTCGGAATGTTGCAATTTAATGAAAAGTTTTATTTAAAATCAACAATTGTCTAAAAAGTGGTACCCTGCAATTAATGCAAATAAATGCGGATCTGCCAGTTCTCATATAATTATATTGCTATACATAAGTTAAATACTGTAGTTCAGTAGAATTTTGAGCAAATTGTACGGCATGGAATCACAAAGACTTCAGGCTTTGTCTTTTCTTTTATTGAAAGAAATTAATACTGCACTTAAAGCTTTGGTGAGGGGCTGATCATGCCCTAGTTGATAGCCTACGTACACGTTAAAGCAGTAAACTAAGTAATGACAAGCCCAATGTTACAAACAGGTGCGGCAATACTGTAGTAGTAATTCTAAAGTTGAGCAAGTTGAAATTCAAACAGTTTTCATATAGGCCTTCACATATTGTAGTATTGTTACTTTACCACTAGTTATCATTATAAAATATCTCCCATTGTAAAGTCTACATTCACATGTATTATTGTATATAAATTTTGGTTGGTGGAACGGGCAACACTCAGGTTACTATAGTGTCGCTGTTTTTATCAGTTCACAAATAGTTAGTCCCAGAGCAGTGGAAAATGTCAGGTGGGGACGGGGTTGCAACTTCCAGCGGATGTTTACCCTTCAATGGTACCAATCAGGAGACACTGGAGCAATCAACTATGACGTCATAGACTGAATAGGTATCATGACTAGAAATTCCTGCTGCCTATCATCAGGGTGGGGAATTATGTAGAAAGGAAGGGAAAGGGTTGGAAGAATTATTGTTGGTGGGGAGGTGTACACAAGAAACCAAGTCAAATGAACAATACTAAATCGTTTAAACTACAAACATAAACAATCAAACCTATATAGTAAAATCTTGTGATAGAACATGTTTATGATAGTTTACGTTTCTCCAGAACAACTATAGTATTAAACATCTCCTAGTTTGCTTCTGTTGTTGTTTTGTAAGTTACTCATGTACTTGTGGAGTCTAATGAAGTTTAATTCCAATAAAACTTTTCCTTCTTTTAATGTCGGAGGGGAATCGTTACATTTAACTGCAACCCACTAAATAGTGTTTTACTACATTCTTGTGTTGATGTAGCACTGGTAAACAGATACAAATGGCACTTCCAATCATGTGACTGTAAATTTCATCATAGCCATCATTGTAATTGTTTTACTTCCATTGTTTCAGGTAGAAGAGCATTTGCAGGCCTACCTCTTAAGTTTACATGTCTTGTGCTATTAAACAAATATTAAGGAAGGCTAGCAAACTACCCCCGATGTGCTTAAAGATCTTGTTTCATTCACAGCGCATATTTCCCTCCCACTTCTTGTTTATCAAACACGGGGCTGATTGTGGACCATTTGGAAATATGCCCTGTTGTAAAGACAATGCTTGAGCACATCCATGATTATTAGTGTTTTATAGCAAACTTGAGAGAGAATTTCATCAAGTTGTACCTGCCTTTCAATAAAGGCCGTGCAAACTTCATGTGGAACATATACTCAACTCAGTGCGAATATATACTAGGCCTGAGTTGGGTAGCTAAAAATCGAATAACGGGTACCCGAAACTTCGGACCGAATATTGGCAAGAAAATCGCGGAACTAGCCAAACACAATGTACAATGAAATAAATGGCAAATCACTATGCCACCTTACATAACACCTCCGAAATAGACGTTTTCAATTGATACTTCTGTTGTTATTTACAACTGAATTTCATGTTATGATGTATAATAAATAATTATGTAAATGCGCATGAAATAAAGAAAACCTTGCAAAAAAATTACGATCAAGGGTTCGCATTAGCCACGGGATTGTGCGATTCCCGCAATTTGGTTTCAAATCTCGCATGTCAAAAGTTGCCAAGACGGGATTTCCCGGAATAAATTGCAGAGCTCTCAACTCGATTCATCGCTAAACGATCGCATTTGGAATAAAAGTTAAGTAAAAAGCCACTATTATGTTTGTTTTGGTTTCCCGTCTATATTCCATTTTAACATCCCGTAAATTTCTTTGCCAGAGTTTCCTTCTATGAAATAAATTAATGAAAAAATTAATAAGTTTGAGAATTTAAATATTTACGCATGAACAAACGTATAGAGTAGCTACAACTCTGAGACAGGTTATAATTGACCATGGGTAATATAACGTCTGTAAAGCACTTTGAGAAAAAAAAAAATTTTGTAGCCTTGTTTACAACTTTCAGTTAGCTGGAAATCGGCAGTTGTTTGGAAGGTATGTGCCATGTTTTGAAGAGGAATTGTAGTATTTTACGTACACTGTTGCTGTTGTGATGGATTGACGGTTTCAATTTTGAGTAGTTTCACCGATTTAATATTTTCGCTTTCGGTGTTGAGTGATTTTAACCACACATGAAAAAGAATCATTAAGAATGGTTAAAACTTGAAATAGTAGGCGATTAAAATCACAATCTTCACTACAAGAAAGTGTTTTCATGTAATTAATCTTCCGTACTTGCGTGTCTTGATTAATCTAAACATACAGACCTACCGAATATTGAAATCATTAAAGCACTCGCGTAGCAGTTACGCGATTTTCCCTCAGAAAACGGGTTCTCGTTTTGTGCGTTTTCGATTCGGGTACCCGAACGTTCGGTCGGGTACTCGGGTATCCGGGTACCTGACTCAGGCCTCATATATACACATAATCTAGTTTAATATGTCTTTGTATGACCATGTATCAAACTATTTAGTTATAAAACTAAATTTATGCATATATCTGGTTTTCGTATCTGACGGTGTATACATGGCCATATCAAATTCTAGTCGTCATACAGCCAGATACAAAGCCATGGATCTTGAGTTCCCTTTGGGCTTTACTAAGAGGATTGTTAGTGTTGTAGTTTGCTGCTGGATAATTGATTCTTGCTTAATCTGTTAGTTTCCTTATATGCAATATCAGGAGTTGCCTTAGTAAGCAGGTTAAAAAATAAAGAATTCGGCCAGCACAGTGCTCTTTATTAGCAATATCTTTATGGTCTCCATATTCATAATTCTCATCAGACTTTCTTTCCCATGAAAAGGCAAATTACTGTAGTTGGTCTTGAAACTGTTCTAAACAGTAGAACTAATGGGATAAAGCCTACTAGTTGCATCTCCTTCTACAGTGGGCTAACAGAATTAACACTTAAGACAAATCACTTTCTACACTTTCACTATGTGTATCGATATTTCACCTCTGTGAACTGAAAGGTCAAGCAGAGTTGCTTTTATATTGCGAAGACTGTCAAAACAGTGTTGAATATTCATTGGTTGACCATTTTAGGTCATCTAGTAGATTTGTTAGTTTTAGATTGAATTGTTTTCAAATTACTTCCAGATCTTGAAAAGATTTTAATTACTTTCCCTGTGTTAACATGGAGCATAAATACTAAAAGGAAGTAGTTTGCCAATACAAAGATCCTCTAGGAGGAACAAAGAATAGTTCATTACCTATTCTTGATAGAGACGGAGACAGAACAATGAAAATACAGTTAATGAGAAAATTCATACACCTTAGATTCAAATGTTATTGGAGCTACCATATCTCTGCAACAGCAGTTCTGGTATATTATATCGTATACGATGGTAGAATTTTTCTACAGGAGTTAAACATACTGTATGTAATGACAGTAATGTAGGTGAGTAGTTCCTTTCTGCTTTATGTATGTCACAGCACATATTAGCCAAGAACTTAGGTGTCAAAGGTACAAGGTATTGTTGTGAAATTGTATCAGTTCATTGCACCATGCAGGGCCTCTTCGATTTAAAATATTAAGTTGTAATCCATAAACCCTTGTGGGCTTTTCCCACATTTGTGGTCGCTTAGTGTCGTAAACATAACTGTCCCATGGCCTCAATTAATTTTTTTAGCTCCATGGTCGAGTCACCATGGTAATGCATTGGTAAGGTATGCATGTATTATAGCTAATCCTATTAGATAGTTAAGTAGTACAGTATTAGTAGTGATACCGGTGTATATAGAACCAATAGGCAACAAACGTAAAAGCCAAAAGCAACAACGATACTAAAAACTAAAACGCATATTATCAAAAACAAATTCAGAAGTATGTAAATAGTAAAATAGATTAAATCATAGTCAATGTCTAAAATATAAATAAGTATGAGAAACTATAGTACAGAAAGACAATTATTGTAAAAGCCTAAAACAGA
>KN882639.1:33589-44829 GCA_000934455.1 Apostichopus parvimensis
ACATTGCACATATACACACATGTGCTGAACCTAACAAAGTCTCTAGCTATTACATATTGGAATGCTGAGCCATATTGTTTAAACTACTCACCTTTCTCATTTTTGACGGTGATCCTGTTCTCTTTGCCTGTGCTCTTGTCTTGAGCACAGACATTCAAGATTCCATTGGCATCAATGTCAAAGATGACATCAATCTGAGGTACACCTCTAGGTGCTGGAGGAATTCCAGTCAATTCAAATTTATCCAAGATATTCTGTAGAAGAACAAGAAACAAATGAGATTTGTCTCGATGCAAAGTTTTTACTCATTTAAGGCCAGACACAATTGTTTATTTAGTGCAGATTAGAGAAAGTTTCTTTGAACTCAGTCACATAGATGTATAATACTCATAGAGTAACATAACATATCCTAGGCCTATACTGTTACTTAAGTCTTAGAAGAGTTGTGTCCATCCATCTTAAATGTATTTGATGCTACTTTTCTTCGTTTTTGTCTCCCTTTCACCTATTTTGTATTACAAACCTGTAGATGAAGTAATGTCCAAGATTAAGAAAATCTAGCCATTTGCAGGCAGCAATTAACTCCTGCAAAGGGAAAACAGATCACACTCAATTGACATCTTGTTGGATAGATGACAAAATAGGTACAGTACACTGTACAAGTTTGTATCTTCTCAGTTAAACTTAGTAAAAGCTTTTGTCAGAGTTTACATAACTTAAAGATGTTCTAGCTGTATTCTAAGTTCCAACATTCAACATGCCAACTATACAAGAGATATCAATCAGTGAAACAACATTTATAATTTCATAGTCTTTGCAAACTGAACTGTACCAGAAGAACACATACTGGTGAAACACACAGGAAGAATGATGTATTTCCTGGCTAATTTGAAGTCAGAGCTTGTTTTTTTTTTGACTACTACAGTCTACAGCTAGAATGTAATCTCATAAGCTCTGAAAGTGATAGCATGCTTCATATGGGGCCAGTAATTACATCTTTAAGATACAATTAGTTGATTTGTTGTAGTTTCTGTGATCATGGGAGATGTATACATCTCACATCTCAATTGCTACACAAACCAATTTTCTTGCAAGATTTTAAGGTTTTGTGTCATGTTATTATGCTTAAAGAGGCCACGACACGAAAAATCCAACTAATCGAGAGTAACTTACTCTGAATCTATGCGAAAATCTATGTTCAAAACTATCCTCATCACCTTCAAAACCTCAAGGACTAATTAGAAATTAACGTTTTAATATTCGCATCCGAAAACAGATCTCTGAAAATGCGATTTCAAAACAAGACAATGATGACGTCATGTTAGGAACACAAGTGCCAAGCCCAGGCACGTACCGGATGCGCGACGATCATACCGTCACACATACACGCACATTTACACTGAGAGAACAACCACTGTATTACGCTATATCGTTAGAAATTTCAAGTTTGTTTTACAACATGTTGTAAAATATCCGAGAGAATATTTGTCCGTTGTGTTGTTGAGGGCTGCATAAATGTCATAACTCATGCAATTAGCCTTCATTGATGGCCGAAGGACGAAAAATATGACCAAGTTAGTGCACAACAACAGCGCCGATTTCACTGGGGCTAGCCAGTATACAGCTCCGTATGTAGCGAACACTTCACGGAAGCGTACTACGATCCCTCCTTTTTATGAAATAAAACAAATGGGCTTTAACGGGTCGACATAAACGAGTCGTTCTTCTGTCAAGTAATCCACATTAAAACTACTCCGAAGACCAGATCGGGGAACAGGAAACCTCCAATGGGGCAAGTGGCGATCCTGTGGAGGGAGCGCGGCCGAGCACTAGTAGTACTAGTATTAGCGTTACTACACTGAAGTCGCAATAGACGAAGAGATTCTGCTGTATCATCTAAATTAACACACCCTTCATTGCCCTATTGTATAGTAATAAGCTATAAGGTTAGCTTCAGAAATAATGGGTTACATCTTCTTGTGAAATATCTCAGTGCCCCAATTTATTTCTGGAATATGCTGGGTCAGTTAGTTATGGCAATAATTTCTTATTCGTATTCCAGGAAAACCATTTTTTTGTTGGGGAGGGAGTGGGGTGATGGGGATGGGTCAAAATTGGTAGTTAAAAAGATTATATTCCAAAGGGTGTTTAAATCTCACAGCGATTTATTTTAAAGGGTCACAGAGCCAAAAATTCACACAACGTAGTTCAAATCTGAAATCATTGAACAAAGTTTATTCAATATCAGTTCTAGACAGATATTCTGGACAATCTGAACAAGCCTGTGACTAAACCAACATTAACAACAATCATTGTATTATATGACATAAAAGTAAAACTGTACTTTCCATAGACATCATTCTTAAATTACACTAATGTAATTTGTGACATCAAAGGAGGTTTAAAGAAAAACGACTTCCAGGAAATTTTTGGCTTTAAAGGGGTTATGGAATGAAAAAATATCATGTCTTAGAATGGTTTATCTACATTACTACAACACCATCCATGCACAACTTTCCGTAAATACGGCTTCAAACGCCAGAAATTCGCTGTCAAAGTATTCCCCAGAGACCTCTCGAGCTGCCACTCGTAAAAAAAGCAAAGCTGCCCACCGCAGCTCATCTGACGTCATCAAAGGAACCATTTCAGCCAAAGCCGACTCCCCGCTGTTTACCGACACGGCGTTACACAGTTTACTACATGTAACCACAACACTCTTCTCATCAATTGAAAATGTCTTCTCCCGAATCTTCCGATTCCGAGGAAATCTCTCAGGACATTCGTAAGCTTAAAATTATTTTCTTGAGGAAGAAGAGGAGGAAATAGTTTTCGAGGGTGATGAAGATAATATCGGTGTTTTTCCCTATATAAATCTGATGATCCTGCTACTTAACTTCGTAGCGAAGCTTCTAAAATTTTGTGTCTTACAGTGCAAGGAAAATGTGACATTCTGTACATTGCAACCCTATAGTACTAGTAGTGGTAACATGGGGTCTAGACCTAACTATAATAGACGTTGTATAACAGGCTAGCCCGTGTAATTGTATCATCCAATTGTTACGTAAAATCACAACACAACGCCAGTTTTACCACAAAAGAAAACTTGCAGATCTAGTATTGATTGTTCTAAACCAACTGGCTTTAAAATTTTTCGAAATATTAGGTAACCATAAAAAAAAATCGTCATTTGCTGTATCAAGAAGGCCTAGGCTATGGTCATAACAAGTAATTTGGCAACAGTATAGGCCTACAGGCACTCGTAACGTTGTGTATGTGTAGTGTTTTGAGCGAGTCGTGTTCAAATTCTTCGATTTCTGTCATCATTTGGAAAAGCTTGCAGTAGAAATCCGTCTTTACCTGTGGTGGAGCAACCTGATACCACATATCGGCTCGGCATTTTTAACATTTACGAGATAAATTTACGTAAAAACAAACTCCAAACACCAAATCTCAATTACTACGGAGCACTGCAACGTGTAATGTTGTGTGTTCTCAGACGTTTAAGAATGTAAACATAGCGTCTCGGAAGTGAGCTGAGTTCCTCGACTGACGTCACGCCGCGTTACCGTAAATACAACAATATTTAGAAAGTTTTTATTACCCTCGAATTTTAGATCGTTTATTCCTCAAGGATGCAAGCTTCGTTTGACACAAATTGGGTATCATTGGAAAGCTACGAGTGTACAGAATACGATGATAACCTATTTAAGCCTACAAAACAGATGCATGTCCATCGCTTTAATCGTTGTTGTGACAAATTAGTTAGAATAAGCCAGAAGCAAATAGAATAAAGGGTAATTTAAACCAAGAATCACTGCACTACGCAAATCACATGGAACAATGTTACCCCCGACGCACAACGTGAAACACAGCATCACACGCATTAAAACAATCGAAGACCATAAACAGGGTGTACTGTTGAGTTTCTGAAGATAGATTGTTAAAAAAAACACCTGCTGCTGTAGAAACAAAGTCTAAACATTCAAGAGTTCTGCTGCCTCCATTGGTCTTTATTATGACTTTCTGCCAAATATCATTGGTGATATGGATATTTTGGCTTCCAGATTAAAGGTACGAAGCAAACATGTCTGGGAGGTAAATGCTCTTAAAAAGGTCAATGCCTATTCCCTTATGCACATATTATATGACATCACGGTCATGCCAATACTTGTGTCTAACATGCCTTTTCTTTCATTGTTGATGTTGAGTCTGGAAATTAACCATTTCATCCTTAATTAAAAGTCTTGAATTTCAATATATCAACACTGAGGGGACCCTGACGGATTGATAATCCAACACAATCGTAGAATAGAAAAGGTGTTTCTGGAGGGATTTCTCAACCAAGGCTTCCTATACAATGAGTTTTCTCCTGGCAACTTGAATCCAGTGTAATGACAATTGGCTGGAAACTCACTTCTGATCCTTTGGACTGCACATGATGGTAGCACAACCCTGACGTGTCTTGCTAGGAACCCCTTGTACCATTGAACCTGTTGACCGTAGGCTATGTATCTGTACTGCCTGGAAGAAAAATTATGAAAGTTCAAAATGTATTAATGTTGGCCAATGATGTCCACAATAACAAGCAGGGATACAATGTACAGTTATGGTTACATTTGTTGTGAATTTACACCTTCCATGTTTCATGAAACATGTTTTTGTTTCAGACAATTGATTTGCAAAACTCCAGGCCAAAGTACTAGCCTAGTAATAATGAGTGTGAAATAACACATATGCCTACCTAGCATGGCTGCATAATGCAACTTACATCCCCGAGCCAAACTTTCAGTATGCAACCAACCCTACTAGTAATACTATATAGTAGTACTACGCACCATACTGTACATGTATGAATACATACTGTAGCCAACACACTGTACATATGGGTTGTAAGCACTGATCTGTACAGATCAGTGGTTGTAAGTCACCGTAACACAACTCACAATACGGTTTAGGGTGTTCCGCGAATTCCAACAACACATGCACAAAATGGAATGGATTTTGTTTTTAAATGCTTCGTTAATAAATTCTTACCACGTTGTATGTTCCTTGCAATAGTTCCGAACGGGTTTCTTCTTCGATATGTTGTGGAGCTTCAATTTCGGCTCGTTTAACAGGCTCGAACTGATACGGTTCTAACACCTCAGGTCCACCCTCAACGTTCGGTTCAATATTGGCATGATCATCGCCTTCACTCTCTGCTTCAAATATGAGAAAGGGCACTCAAATTATAGCCCAATTTCACTGCCTGGTGAAGAACCACTATCACTTTGAACTTCGGTTGCCGCATTTGGTTCTAAATCTGACATTCCACGGGAAATTTCGATCTGATTTCGCGCCGACTTGTTATCGATTGTTTTGTGTATTTATGTACACTTGTCGTACTGTAAGTATGGTATGCGTTCGGAGGAATCAGCGAGAGCCAAATCGTGTTCATAACATGACGTCAAATGACGTCATGAGATTTAGAAAATTTTCAGGCGAACGATCTTTTCAAGCCCGAAGAGGGTAAATTAAATCTCAATTTTCGAAGGTAAAAATCAAATTTTTAACTGGCAGAATGGTTGATATATGTTCTAGAGAGCATGCTTAGATGGATCCCAGAAAGACAGGACGTTCAAATTGTCGTGTCATGGCCACTTTAAAAGGTCTTGATCCGGCTGCAATAGTCTCTTTAAAGTTTTGATATGAGTTTGATATTAACTAGTGTTTCCAAAAGTAACCCAGGTACCCGCCCAACTGATTACTACCTGGTTCCGAACATACTACCCGGTTCCGACGTTAAATGTAAAGATATATTTGTGTACAAAATGTACAAGTTTGTTCAGGAAACCTATTGTCCCATTGCTTTTAATGTTTGCCACATTGCCCTCGAAAAATAAATTACAGTTACAGTAGAAATGTTGATATGCCTTGAATCCATAGTCGCCATTTTCATCAGTAAACACGTCTGATTCTTCCAGAATTGATGTATGTTATGCCTAACGTTCGGTTGTAACATGAGAACAGGCCTCGGAATATGGCCAATATTTTGCTCAAAGTAATGATGCACAAGTAAGTGCAAACTTCCCAAGTTATAAAGCAACATTGGAGTAGTTTTTAGTTGTTATGATTTCTTTATGTTATGTTCTGTCTGGTAATGTTCTACAGTAATTCTAGAGAAGTTACCAAAGTACTGTTAGGTGCCTAACCCCCCCCCCCCTTCTCCTTCATATCTCTACTAACACGAATTCTTTACAGTGCATTGAATGTCATTTATATTTAAATCAATTGAGGTGCATTTGTTTCTCTTTAGCAATCAGGAAATGAAGACGAGGTTACAAAAAGTATTATCAATGAAGAACTTGTTACAGTAGGTATATTCTGTTTATTGCCAAGTGCAAGTGCAAGATGAAGTACCTGAACCCCCCCCCCCCCTCGCCACACTCCTTCATATCTCAACTAACATGAATTCTTTAAAGTTCATTGAATGTCAATTATATTTAAATCAATTGAGGTGTATTTGTTTCTCTTTAGCAGCCAGAAAACGAGGAAGAACCTACAGACAGTGATGTTAGAGATAACTCTGTAGTACCCATTAGGTTTTGTTGTACTTGTTTTCCATTCTGTTGCTTCGGACAAATTTGTTTAGAAGTCTTGTTAGGTAAGTAGCAGACATTTATGGATAGGGTCGCACCTGTACACTAGCTCTTTTACCACACAGAAAAGAGATGCTCTGATAAGCCCTTTCTCTGAAGAGTTAAAGACTTTGTATTTCTTTGGAGGTGTGAGTGTGTGTGTGTGTGGGAGGGGGGGGGGCATTGGATTGGCTGGTAATCAGTTTGTTCATGGCTTAGTGCCTGAATGTCTTGCTGGCTCACCAGTCAAAAGTTGACTGAATGCTGGTTTAGGTAGACAGGTTTTATTTAAAATACTTTTTTTTATTATACTTCATTCAAATTTAAAAAATGACATTTCTTATAGGCAGTAACCAATTTGAGTTTAGCCTGGAAAACTGCCATGTTTCTTTGTTTAAATATATGAGTTCTTTAAGCAATCATGTAGAACACCGTTTAAGTTGAGTATTAACATGTTATATTTTATTGCGTAACATAGTCATGCTGTACAGGACAGATATTGGAGACAGGGTGAAACAAGGACGAGCAGACGGCATGCTTTAACATATATATCAATATGCAAATGCACAGCTCAGTAACAACCAGGTGCAGATTCTACAATGTAGTGCATCGTTTGCACACGGACATCTTATGAGTATTCAATAACATTACATCCCCCTTTCTTTAATAAGTTGGGAGTCTTAGATAGGCTACAATTCAATTAAACTTTCTTAATAATTACAAGGGCTTTGAGTCTGGTAGTATTTCGCAATCAATACTACACAACTTATAAAAAATTATAAATCCAACATTACTCTCTTCTTTACTCTCCGACCAGACTTAGTAACATAAACATCTTCTTGTGGGTCTGGACCTTCTGGTTCTGGTGCGAGAATATTTTCTATTTCTAAAACGGTGTCAGAGTTATGAGTAATAATCTCTGACTGGGGTAGAACCTTTTCCCCTTCCTTTAAATGTTTCCTGTTTCTCCTCAGGATTCCGCCCGAGTCGGTTTGAATTTCATACGATCATGGTTCATGTCTTTGCTTTAGTAGTGTACCTGGGTCCATTTGCCTGAACTTTGGTCGTGTACATATACACCTTGTCCGGGAACCAACGGACTCAAAGGTTTTGCTGTTTTATCATGGTAGAATTTCTGTGCGTCTTGCCTATTCTGCATACGCTCAAAAATTGAATCACGATCAGCATTCTTATGTTGAACTCTGACAGGAAGATGAGATTTCACTTTAAGATTGAGCAGTAGTTCTGCTGGAGACGGTACTTTACTGTCTACGGACGTTGCTCTTAGACATAGTAAGGCTAGATAAACATCTGTGTTTGTCTGCTTTGCCTTGACCATCGTGTTTTTTACGATTTGAACTTGTCTCTCTATGAAACCCTTAGACTGAGGACACCTAGGACTCGAGGTAACATGACTAAAGTTCCATTGTTTTGCAAAATCCTTAAAACTTTTGCTTGAGTATTAACTTCCATTGTCAGATACTAGCTTTTCAGGTTACCATATTCTGAAAACACACTTTTGCACCTACCAATTACTGTATTACTAGTAGATTTACCTTTAGGTATAGACTTAACAATAAAGAATTTCGAAAAGTAGTCAGCAAGTAGTAGGTATTCATTTCCACTAACATAAAACAAGTCTGACCCAAATACTTGCCACGGTCTAGTTGGGAGTTCTGGTTGTTCTAGTGGTTCTGAGGCTTGGGAATTGCCATGTTCCTGGCAATGAACACACACTCTAACCATCTCCTTAATATCTTTATTGATATTAACCCAATAGAGGCATGTTTTGGCTCAAAGCTGACATTTTACAATTTCGTGGTGCCCCTATAGTATGCATTTTGTCGAGTATTTCAGACTGCATAGTTGGTGGAATAATTAATCTGTCACCTTTCATGATAAGACCATTCTAAATCGTTAGTTCATCTCCAAGTGACCAGTATATTTTGATCCATTTTGGGACTTCACGACATTTTTCAGGCCACCCATTAATTATGATGTCTTTCAAGACGTTTAACTCTGGGTCTGACTTAGTTTGAGTAAGAAGTGACTTAACTTTCTCATCAGAGAATTGAACAAAGTTAACAGTAACATGTTGTTTTTCTACTGGACCTTCCTCTAGTGGACTCAACCTAGACAGTGCTTCAGCTATAAGCATATCCTCCCCAGGTTTATACTGAATCTTCATGTCATAACCTTGTAATCTTAATAATAACCTCTGTAATCTAGGCGGCGTTGCACCCAAGTTCTTCAATTTTATCGTTTCAAGTGGCTCGTGGTCACTTTTGACTATAAAAGATTTCACATAAATATAGGTGTGAAACCTCTCGTAAGCATAAAAAACTGCCAGCATTTCACGTTCTATGTTGGCATATCTTTGTTCGGTTTGGTTTCCAATTCCTTACATGGATGCATCCACTTCAATGACACTTTCCTTATTGGGATCAAAATATGCCAAAATTTAACTGCTTTCTTATTAACTCGTTTATCTGGTTAAAGGATTGATTATGGGAGTTTGTCCAGTGAAACTCCGTATCGGTCTTCAATAAGGCCCTTAATGGTGAAGAGCACGTGGAAAGGTTTGGAACAAATGGAGACATGTACGTGGCTAAACCCATGAATACTTGAACCTCTTTCTTGTTAATTGGGGCTTCAATTTTTTCTATAGCCTTAACCTTGTCAGGGTCTGGGTGCACACCTGGTAAGTCATAAATTGATCCAAAGAATTTAATACTTGGCTTCTTAATTTCACACTTCTCGTAATTGAACACAAGTCCCTTCTCTCTTGCCACTTTCATGAGCCTCTGGAGATTTTGATCATGTTCTTCCTCTGTTTTGCCATACACACCTATGTCATCAGAAATTCCAAAAGTACCCGGACATAACTCCAAAATGTGATCCATCTTTGCCTGAAATATGTCCTGACTCACAGACAAGCCAAATGGACTATTAAAGGTAGTTAGGAAACTGGATTCTTTATCCAGCATGATAGACCGATACCCATGTCTAGCATCCAATTTAGTGAATACGGTACTGTGTGAAAACTTATGAGTAATTTCCTCCAATGTTGGGGTTTTATGGTAAGTACGTTTTATGGCAGAGTTTAAGTCTTTTGGGTGTAGACACACACGCCATTTCCCATTTGCTTTTTGGGAGTACACTACACTAGAGACCCAATCGGTTGGCTCCGTTACAGATTCAATTACACCTACTTTCTCCATCTCATCTAATTCTTTCTTTACATCATCTATTATTTGTATTGGACATCTACGAGCAGCATGAACTACCGGTGGAACATCTGTGTTTATAACAATGTGATGGTTTCCTTCTAATTTGCCAATCCCTTCAAATCTATCAGGGTATAATTGTCTTAAGTCATCTGCTGTGTCAATTTGAGTGGTATCAACAGACACTCTACAGTGCAAAGTAACTAACTTCAATCTTAGGGATGAGTGTAATCTCAAAATAGCTTGACCCTTGACATCAGCAACATAAAATTCAGTTTCTATAGTTCTATTACGAAACTCGCACTTTAAGGTATGAGTACCGAAATGACGTATGACGCTTTCATTGTAAGCCATGACCATGGTTTCGATAGGTTTAGTAGATCTGGGCAGGGGGTTACCACTTTTATCAATACAATGTGGATACATTTGTCTAAAAATACGCAAGGGCAAATCATTTCCTTCGGCACCAGTATCAACTTTGACCTTTAGTGTGGCTGGCTGATCACCTATAGCTACGTTCATGTTGACAACAGCTTGATTATCAGCTAAGTTTTGGGGACCATTTATATTGTAAATATATACTGAATCAAAACGAAGGTTTTCGGCACCTCGGTTTAGACGAGAATCACTCTGGTTTACATGTGCATTTGTCAAACTGTTTACATGTCGCTCACCTTGGAGCTTACGAGGCTTATTTAGCCTCGTCAATTACTACCCTGGATTCGGCCTCTTCTGCCTCTTCCTCTTTTTGGATGATCACCCTTTCCATCACGTTTCTTTTGTCTACATACCAATCCCAATGGATTGGCTTTCCACAACAATTACAATTTGTCCCTTCGGCCGGACACTTCCACCTGTGTGAATAATTTCGTCCACACCTAACACACTTTTGGGTATTTCCAGGATGGACTTTGGTATAAACCTTGTGCACATAGTCTACAGAAATTGAGGTTGCATTTAATTCTCCCATATGTGTCCTTGTAGTCTCATATGTTCTTGCTACATCTAATGCATCATCTAACTTTAAAGTGTTATCTTTGCCTAACATAATTCGTTGCACCTTCTTGTGTGATGTGCCAATTATTAGCTGTTTAATCAGTCTACTTTCAAGCTCAGTTGGATAACATTTATTACCCTGGATTCGGCAACGGGTAATGAATTCATCAGCATTCTCAGATGGCATTTGTCTGAATCTTTGAAGTTGGAACCATCTTAGCCGATAATTTGTCTTCGGTTTGAAGTGTTTCTCAAACAAATTGAAAATTTCATCACAACTTTTAACGTTGTGCGTCTGTAACCAGGGGCGGCGATCTGTTTCAAATAATGGGGGGACATTTGCTTGGGTGCAGGCGCGTAGCAACTTTCAGCCCCAAAATTGTTCGCGCGCTTCGTTATA
>KN882639.1:63094-79333 GCA_000934455.1 Apostichopus parvimensis
TCTTTCGAGATCCGGCTTTAGGAATCACAAATGATTTTCGAGTTGATTAGCATCATGTTTGATATCTAGAGTAAGGCAAAATATGTCACCAAAAACAGAACTAGTATTGTTCGATACAGGCGTCAAACGCCTCCAGTGAACTATGACCTTCCTTACCGGTTTCGAACCTATGGACATTAATCAGCGTCCATAGCCTAGTTGGAGCTAGTTGGAGCTCTATATATATATATATAAATGGATGCTTAAGTGGCCAAAGTGTTGAGGCTACTAGTTATCTTGCTGCCTTACCTTTAACTGTTCTTAAATGCATTTCTCATGTTTTATTTTTGTATTCCAAGCAAGATCAGCAAGCCGTAGTACAGTAATTTTCAACAACCACCACACAGATACTTGTGCAGGACTGGGGGCATTTGTTAAGCAGATTACCATCATAAAAATCTTTCAAACTTTTATCCCTTAAAATCTCCAGGGGTATGCTGCATTGATTCTGAACCGCAGTTTCAAAAATCTACAATTGGGAATCAGGGGCTATGCTATGGGAAATTGTTACAATATTAGGCCTGACTTAATTACTGCAAGCTTGTGGTATTTTATTACACCAAGAACTAGTTTACTCTTTAAACAAAATGAATTATTTCCCCTCAAAATTGAGGGGAGTGAATACAGCAAAGGCACATGCTACTAGCATCAATGTCATGGAAACCTTCTAGTGCAGCACAATGAAACATACTGTAAAACCACAAAATTTGTAATTATAGGTCTGAAATTGTGCAATCCAGGGGTATTGTGCATAATTTTGTCCCTCCAAGCATGGAAACTCCATGATATTGTGGTAATTTGCATTGGTTACAGTATGAGATACAGCCTATACTGGTAAGATAAATAGTTGAGGTATAAGTTAGTTCCCAGAATGTTTCTCATGTGTGTGAGAGGTCAGTAAATTGAGGTCATGAAATAGGTCATAAATGGTTTATGTGAAATAAATCTTGTGGAAAATATAAACTAGGATTGAAAATGCAATCAACTGCTTGAATATGATTGTACAATTTTTATTGTGTCTCGTCTTTTAATATCATGCTAATCTCCACTACTCAGTATGTGTTTGGTAATGAGCCAAATTTCTGGGTAGACATTTAAAAAAATAGATCATCAACAATTTTTGATGAATTTTAAGCAATCGCATTCACTGCCTATATCTCTGTTTATGTTTTGGGTCAGCGATACAGTATACTGTACAGTAGGGTACAGAAAGGGACACTTTCTGTTGTATTCCTGCTCATCTCCAAATTTCTCCTTTAAAAAAGATAAAATTGTTCGTAGCGGTATTCCTCTGAGCAGTGAAAAAAACTTAAACATACAGTGAACAGTTGCTCCTGCGCATGCTTTTATACATTACTAAAATTATTTTCTGGTGCAATTCATGTAATATTCACTGTAAATTTAAGTTTAAATTTGCCAGTATACCATTAGTTCCTGAGCCATATTATTTTTGCTTTAAAAGTCTGGCTTTGAGTGTATAGTATTTTGTCAAAAACATAAAAGAGGAGGTACTGCTTATCATCATTCCCTGAACAGACTGTACCCAATATGTTAACTGTAATGGTTACATATCAAAATGTCTGGGGGACTTGCCGCAGTGCTGACAATGTTCAACCAGGGATGTTAGAGATGGACAAACAACATATGAGCTTTCTTTAAAGTTTGGTTCGTGCTGACATTAATACCGTTTTTGGTCTAATACCATACCTAAATAGCACTCAAAACGGATTATGGTACCAGACGGTACCTGTACGTTGTCCGCTAGATTTATACGATGTCAAAAGGCTAGAACATTCACTGTAATACTGTTATCAGTCATCAGTAGGTATATGCCACACTAATGTCATATCAGTCTTTGTTTCTAATGTCATAACAGGAGTGACTTTCCATATGTAATTGATAGGAAATTGCAGGAATTATTAGAATCTTCAATGAAAACTATGTGGAGATTGAGTTGTGTAAGTGCTACACAAAAATGAAGATATGCTTTATTTATTCTTGAGGAAAGCTGCTTTCACTTTGATATCAGATAAACCTGTAGTACATGGTGCCGAAACACATATCTTCAGAGTACTGTCTCCAACTTTCAATTGTTTCAAGCTACTATGTGACCAAAAATATGTACTCAAGATGAAGTTGCAAATCTGAAAGGACCAGTAATTTAACTAGGAAACCTGTCAATCACACCTTTGAAGTAGAATAGGATTACACAGTATTCAGTGAATTCTTCATCGATTGGCTTAAAGTCTTAGTTTTTTTCGTTGTATATCCATCTCTAGATAACACATCCCTGGTTCAACAAGGCTTTGTATTAAATTATCTGAAACTCCATAGACCAACTTTGCAAGATTAAAAGAAATGGCTCCTTACATAGTTGGCATGATGCAAATTCATCCAGTGCCGATAATGGTCGAGAACTTGCTAGAACATGCAGTAGGTATATTCAAATTAACACTTTTGGCAATGAGGTGCCACATTAATCTCATATCAGACAACAGGGAGATGGGTTAAACAAATCTCCAAAACCTGTAAATCTATGTTGCCCTAACCTATAGTAGGTTATCATCCTACCCCTATTATTTAGGGAGTTCCTAGAACATTTGATGTTAGCGCAGGTCAAAGTTTGCAACCCTTATGAAGAAGAAAAGAAGTATAGCATTGTTTAACTTAATATATTCCCCATGGTGCTTGCACGAGCCATACTGCAATTTCCAAATTAAAAGTTCTTTTTGGTCCCATACATAGAAAAAGTGTGAGCGAAAGTTTAGTATAATGAATAAACTTCATACTTCAACCAAAGCTAGTCATGTTTGTCAACAATAGCGATAACTGGAATTTTGCATCAAAGGAAAACCCTATTTCTCACCAGGCAAGTCATAACAGTAAGAGGTCTGAATTAGCATCTTCAGATCGAATATGGGTGTGCTGAGTTAAGGAGCAATATGTTCAAAGTACAAGGACCAACCAATGAACACAATTTTAACATAAGAGGCAGAGATAAGACACTATATAGCAGAAATCATAATGTCTTCTTTCTGTTTATTATCGATAAATGCAAATATTTTCAAAAAAAATTAAAGATGAAATTTCATGAAACTTTCAAACACATATAAACAAAGCAACTTCAGCTCCTTAACATTCATGCTATAAGCTAGAAAATTTACCATGAGACACCAGACACCATTTACCATGTTCTAAGCCTGGCATTGATGTGAATACCACTGAATATCACTGACATAACCTGTGTTAATCAAATGATTAAGGGCTTGGTCAAATCATGAATAAGGCTCTGCCCTATATATTGCACATGTACAAAAAGGGCTAGTGCTGTACATGCAATACTTTTTTGATGGGGGAGGGGGGGGGGTAGATGTGGTAACATATTGAAAAGACCACATCTTTTAAGTTGTCATTTTCTTTTAAGCATATGCAATTGCTAGAAATGAAAGCACTTGGAAATTTCTTAAAGTGAAAGGCAGTTGTTGCCCTTGTACTGCTTTGAAATCTGCACCACTGTTAATATTGTTGAAGGAGTGGAGTTCTGCAAATCTCTTGATAGTCAAGTAATAAATTTTTCTTTTGCTGCTTATTAAACAGCTCCTAGCAGTGATATGTGTTTGCACGACACTGTATCTGAGGTTCTTTATGTAACAGGTGTTTTCTACATACAGTCAATCTCTAAACCAATGTTAAACTTGTTCACCTGCAATGGTCTAAATTAAGAAAGTACATCAATATCATATCTCTTTTGCATTTTTATAACGGTACTGAATTTTAAAGCAGCCACTGGTCAGATAGTATGGGATCATGAACGAGTACAAGCCTATCTTTCAAGGTTTCCAGATTTTTACCTATATTTGCCTGATATAACCTTTGACTTGGCTAAAAGCATTAGCGTGAACTCAGTACATGATACACCTGCATACAAACTTCCATTCATCACTCCAATATTGAATTATCATGTTAACAGGGCTTTCAGTTTCAGATATCTAGTTACCTCACGTGGGCTTCTGCTATACTGAACAAATATATAGAATAGTACTCAATGTCAGAAACCAACATGCACTACATATGACTACCAACTTTTCCTTGTTGAGTTAGATGCTCTATGTTACTCTACTGACCTTGAGTAGCCTTTGACCCTCAATGAAACCAACACCTACTGAAAATTTCAGTATAAATATAAAATTTATGAAATGATTCATAAAATACTTTAACAGGAAGAACAATTATTATAAACACTTCTGTTCATACCGACCTCAACGTAAACAATTTAGAAACCAAGAACATATGGTATAATAACTATTAGCTAACATTTCTTCCTTCTACTCTGCAAATTTTAAAAGAACAATAAACAAAATTGATACTGGCAAATGTAACATGGCAACAATAACAATAATTCACAAATGATGATGACATCAGAAAAAGTAGCAACCATGACAATGATGATGATTTGAAATTATGAATGAGCAATCCTAAATGTAACTAGAATATCACTTTTACTAGAGCAGGGTTCTCGCAAGCCCGTTTTAACCTGGCGGTGGGCTCGGTTTGAATATAATTTTGCCTCTCCCTGCATGGTTTGAAAGTTGAGCGCCCGGTCTGAACATTTATGAACCAGGAAGAGCTTGCTGCCACTTCTCTGGTACGAAAAAATTATAGCATGAGGTAAATTTCCTCCTGAGTGCATAATTATAATAACAGTTCAAGAATTTTTACCAAAGGTCATCATATTTGAATATCTGGAGTCGGCTCGGACTTGAGGGGTCTTGGATTTGGCTCAGACCAAGTGGACTCGGACTTGGCTCGGACTCTGGCTAATTGGACTCGAGTACAGCTCTGCCATAAATATAAAAACGATAATGGATGGTTAATAAGTTATTATATGATGTTGTGAAGGTAGAAACTTAGACAGTACTCCTAAATGTAATGGATAGCATTAAACTCTTCGTTTCACTAACAAAATGATTCTCAAATACAGTACTAGCAACATTACAACTGGAATAATGGATTAACCAATACGATGCAGTGAAGTAAGGGAGATTAATAAAGAGCATCCCTCAATGTCATGACTAGGATGAAACTCTTAGTTTCACTAACAAAAGGATACCAAATGCAGTACCAACAAGGGGATGCCCATTATATTGAGGGTCCACTAGACTTAAGGTTTGCTAGACCCAACATCCCCTTTGTGAGTAGCATTATTGAGAGTCTAGTCATCATTTATTGGATAACAGAAGTTTTTGAAGGACCTTGGTCTCCCCTCCCAGCAGCATTAAAACTGGTGTAATGGATTGGTGAAACAATGTATTATTTGATACAGTGAAGTAAGGGAGTTACATGAATATGAGTTAATGCAATGAGTAGGATTAAACTCTTTGTTTCACTATCGAAAATTATTCTCCAATACAGCAACAAAAGGATTTGTTAAAATGGATTGTTAATAATGTATTTTATGATGATGTGAAGGAAGAAAATTCATTAACAAATTTTAATTTGAACGCATGCCATATACATGTCCAGAAACTAAAAAGAAAAATTCAAACTCATAGAATACACCGTACCTGGCTCCAAGCAATGACATATAAATCTAGTCCTCGCTGTATCTACAGAAGTTGTTTGTGCAATTTTAACCGAAAGCCTTTCCTTTCATTGAAAATTTTGATCTTCAGTAAAAATATTCTTCTGTTTGCAGATTTTATTGATGACAGTACTTCCGTCTCTTGTGGAGAAATTCCATCAGCTTTTGTTAACCTACAACAAACTAAAACAACATTTTCAATCATATGTCAAAGTTTAACTGAAGTACATTCCATGTGAATATTTCTTAAAGCCTCACATTTTGATATTGACATAGTTGCAAGTGTCTTGCAAAAGGTACAAATAAACACATCATAATCAAGGTTAAAATGTGATGGTGTGTTTAGTGTTAACACCTCAAGACTTTGCTTCACAATCCTACCTACAATTCATTCCAGCCTGTCAGATTTACAGTACATTTGGTTTTCAAAGACTACACATTAAGTCATTTCAATTTTGATAACATTCTATGATGGTGGAAGAAGCAAAGTAAAACAAAAGTTTTGGCAGTGGACTTTGTGGGGAGTGGAAAGTCTTTCTTACATTACTTTGTTAGCCGTTGCCTTAGATCGTTTGGGTTTCTTGAAAATAAACAGCAAATTTTCATCATCTTTGTTCGTGTTGAAACTTACAGTAAATTCATATCATGTATAGTGTGTGGTGATCAGACTTAGGGGATATTACAGGGAAGACTTACGAAAACTAACTCCAGGTCATAGGGATTTAAAATATATCTCACAGTCAATACTAACTGAATATTATATTTTTCATGGAAACCGCATATGCAACAATTGAGAAAAATGCCACACTACTAAGTTTGAATATTGATCTATTATTTGGTATGTAAGTTGTTCCCAGGAATTTAGCATGCAATCACTTCAAAAGATTGACTGAGTATTCATGCCTGGTTCAATGCCTCATCCCGCATGCACTTCATTTACTGAAACATTGCATGCACTCTAGACTATGTATACCAACATTTAGTCCCTCCACGTATCATTTGGGGTTTAAGCTCAGGACTACGGTGTACACAGACTTTGGCATTATGGCTGAGTTCATTTTTAATGTTTGGTCTCAATGATGTTGAAACTTTGCACTCATGATGGCATATGTGTGCGTGTGCGTTGGTGGGAGTACTGTGTTTGTGATCCTAGCTTGTAAACACAGTTTCTCATGACAGTAAGCTTTATTGGACAGAATCTTATAGTTGGTATGTACATAGTTTCATCACAAGGACTAGAAGTCTATTGTTTTGGTGAAGGTCAAAGGTAATTTAGGAAAAAATGGTCAAATTATGAAAACTCAAATCAAAGCATGGATAGATCTATTATTTGGTATGTCTAGGCCAGTGGTTGGGTCAACAGGGCAAACTTGTGAAAACCTTATTTAAACCATACTTCTCAAGCCAGGGTAGCTTGCAGAGATATCTAATGTTTAGTATCATGTTATACAGCTACAGAAGGCTTTCAGTGGTCTTTTTAGATCCCCAACTGTCACTTTGAAAATGTTGTTTGTCACAGTTTTCAATAGTTTTTTGCTGTATTATTAAGATAAAATAAGTTGTACATGTATGCAGCCTACACATATACAGTAGCCTATATGTCAGATTGACAAATTCATAACATAAAACTTATTACATGATGGAAACCATGTGCAGTGCATTTTGCATAATGGTTATCTATTTATACACCCAACTATCTAGTATTGGATCATAGCAACATGTTACCACATGTATGTATTTAAGTATTTTGTCACACAGTACAGTGCTTACATCATAAAAGGGAGTTTTTATTGTTCCATAACAACTCTGATCATACTAGCCTGTTTGTGCAGGGAGTTGTTATGGAACAACTCCCTGGTTTGTGCTATGGACATGAGAACTATCTAGTGCCTGTTGAACATTAGTCTTGTACATTTTCATGTTACTTACTAACACCAAATTACTGCAAACAGATGGTCATTTTTAAAAGTATGAAAACTGAATACAATCAAGAGCTTTTATTTGGACATGATACCCAATGTGAAACTACTTTTGTTGCACATATGTATGCTGGTTTTTATCATAAATTATTTTTATAGGAGCCATGAATTTGTTTTTTTATGAAATAGGTCTGGATTCCCTTGGCATTTAAACCTGATTGAGATTTAACTTCCGTGATTGCACTAATATGTGAGACCATTGATTAACCTAATTAATAGCTTTTAAAGATGAAGAAACTGATAACAGTGGAACAATTTCATAACTCATTAGTGTGAGCAAGTGTGAATCCAATGCAAGGTTTAATGAGGTACTGTTTAGTTCCTTAAAATGCATGGTTTTTCAACATCCTCTAATCCGTTCAAATATGTTACATTGAATTTTTACACTCGTACCTTTCCATTGATATATCACAGACTGTGTTTTGTTTTGTTATGGGACTCGGTAAAACTGGATTAAACCTAGCAATTTTGGACAAGGAATTTGCTCTTTTCGCAAAAACTCTTAAGGGCTCAAGTGACTGTAGGTCACAACGTGACGGCATTGTGGGACTTTGAGGAAAACTTTCGATCAAGCTATTACTTCAGCATTATTAGCACTACCCCCATCATAATGTTAATATCAAAATGCCTACATTAATTAGCCACGATTGCCTTGTTATTCTAATATACATACTCATGAGTTGTTTACCTTCAGCCGTGATTCACCCCATAGGTGCAGGGGAAAAAAACTCATGTTACAAAAAATTGTTGTACACTGCTATACTGAGGCCCTGTGTGACTTAGTTATATGAAACAGAACCAATGACACACCACTACTATGCACAGGGCTAAGTGATGCACACTAACACGAACAGAGGATATATATTGTGGGCATTAATATTGTACCGAGACGGCAAATCTTTTCACATTTTTTAACTTTTTTAACTCGTTAATGGAATATGGAATCTATCAGGCCATTCCTGTTACTGCAGTGTTACGTTTGCTTGTGTATCTGGAGTTGTGAGTTTCTGAAGGCCTTATTTTATGGCAGAGAGATTGAGACACACCCAAAGCTTTATATTTCGTGAAATGGTTGAAAATTGCATCGCACGAATGCAAGTTCTTCCATACCCCTAAATTGACACATTTGTCGATAAGCTTACTGTAGTGAAGGCCTAAGTAAACATCCATTATCTTTGGATGCTGTTTGCTATGCTCTGAGCCTCTTACCTCAGAAAGGTCAGTGGTATTATATTGAGGTCAGTTTGGTTATTTTTAGGGAGTAAGACTTCCAAATGCCCAAAAACATGCAAAAACACAATATGATCAGCATATACCTGAAATGGATTCAAACTCATGAAATATGTAACTCTGCTTGACTGCAAAAAGTTATGGTTACCTGCTGTATCGTTGCTTAAGTAGTAGTAAAATTTGGAGGTGCGTCAATTATTAAGCCTTTACTTTAAAAGATCTGGAAGATCACCAGGCTGCAAAATTTGTAGGTTGGCCAGTCTGTTACAAGTATATACTTTAATTGATTTATCACCTTTTATGTTACTAGTATCAGCACAAACAGTAGCAGGCAGCTGTGATTTACCATAGCCTGTAATACTAATGGGCCTAATTTAGGACTAACGTTGGCCTAGTCTACTCTAACTTAACTTAAGTCTAACCATGGTCTAACTTTATTTGTGTTCAGCATGAAGGTATTTACTATAAATGTTATTAATATATCCGGAACTCTTTTAAGGAATTTACTTACAATGCGAATACTCCACCAATTTTCCAAAAGCCAACTTCAAATGGGCAACGTTTACGGTAACCCGCGGCACTTTCCATGGTAGACTACCTGGCTAGGCCCACATGCATTAGTAACGTTGAATGTAGGCTATTGTGATAGTAACGATACGATCTGATCGAGTGTTCTGTTACCGAACACAGAAAGAACTGCTTATGTATGGGGGCGTTGTTTCGTTACGTAAATTTGCCAGTTAAAATAGAAACTCTTATTTTCTTAAATATTCCAAATTAATGGAAGAAAAAGTAAAAACGTGAAGATTTCAGTGTAATTAGATGAACCTTAAAGTTTCGGAACTATATATAGCCGCATTCGGTCAAAATCGAGGTGTAAAGTTGGGATCAACATATATACCACGTATAACTACTACGTAATTCTGTTATATACCCTTCGGAATTACCTCCACTTTTGAGGGGAAATTCTACGCTTTTAATGAACGAATTTGTTTCTAGTAACTTCGAAATTGAAAAGTTAATGAGGTTTTCTCTTAACACGAAATGAACATTCCTCAAAGGAAGTGAAATTGATTGAACAAGAAGACCCTAGACTTAGGTTTACCTGGGGTCAGGTAAACCTATTTCCGAGGTAAACCTAAGTCCCAGCTTTCATGCGCGGAAGTAAACCCAAATACCAATGTGTATATATAAATATAGATATAGACTGGATTGGTATATACGTTTACTTCTCGAAGTTGGTGTTTAGGTTTACCTGGGGTGAAATGATTGGATCAACTTTAAATTTTACATCATTATACCTTATGATACTGAGACTGCATATCAGTCGTTATAAGTTGCTACCTACTTTTTGGGCCATTTGGCAAGGAAATATTCAATTGGTATAACCCTTTCGGTAAACCTAAGTCTTGCTCTCAATGTATATCCCCCATTTGGTATATAAGTTTACTTGACGTACAGGCATCCGTAGTTTTTTTTTACAGCCCGCGGCATTACGAACTTGTACTATACACACTGTATATACGCTAGGGCTAACTGCTAAAGCATGCATTTAACCCGACCGATAACAAATAACAGTTTCGGCTAAGATCATGTGTAGTATCTGTTCCCTCTCGATGCAAGGGGACTGGGCTTGAGAGCGGATCAGTCGTTCGGAAGTTTGGTTTTCGTGCCCTGGTTCTTTCCTTGGTGACTTTTTCTTAAAAAGTACCGATAACACGAAAACGTCTAACCAGCAACTTCAGGTAAGGTCCATGAGATTAGTCATTAAAGTTGGTGATATTGATAACTGCAACGTTGTTGCATACAGCTTCACGTAATTTTTTCATTCCCATATTTATATATAGACTAACTTCTAGCCTAAAAGTAACTTACTAAGCCTACGTTCGGCTATAGCCTAGGGCCATAGGCCAAGGCCTAACACTATTTTAGCATTGGGGCTAGGGTAAACTGGTCTTTAGTTAGAGCTACAAATTAATACCAACTGCCCAAGAAATTAGATTTCACAAGAAGGTCAGCTTAACTCCTACTGTACATGTATCATATATGGCCTTAGATTTTACTGGACAATAATGTTACATCTGCCCTATATCAATGCCATATACTGTACAGTAGCTATGCCTAGAATTAGAGACTGAAGTCACCATGCAAATGAAACTTGCAAGTAGCTTGTATTGAATTAGACATGCTATGATTGCTAGAACTTTTCAAAAAGTTCCTGGAAGTCTTTACTCTCCAAATTGTTCTCAGACATTCTAAACACCACTGTACTGTTAGATGTCTGAATTTCCCAGTGAGGGTACTAATAAAAACAGTTAAAGGATATGAATCCAGCATCAAATATGGGCCAATACAGAATACCTTTAATCTAAGTCTCTCAAATGATGCATTGTGTTTCTTTTGTGTCTTATTTATAACTTGCCAAAATTTGTCCAAATAAAAATGCCCTGTATCCAAAACTTATTGAGTCAGTACAGTTCCATAATGTAACTGTTACAAAAGCAGAGTGCACCTAATTAAAAGTTAACATCCTCCAAAAATCTACATAACACAAACATTTGATAAGCCTTCTATCCCCTCCTTGCATATAAGCCATTGTGTTGAGTCTATGCAGATCCATATGTAATACCAATTGACTAAATGTTGCAATATTCAGTGTTAAAGATCTGAGCTCTGTATTGGCACAGAAGTGTACATGATCAAATAAAATTTGAAATAATGCACATCTACACTCTGACCATTTTGTATTTATTTGATTGGCACTGTTAATGTTTTCTCAGACCAATTTGACGATCAACATTCTCAACATGAATAACAACAGCCCACAATTCAAAGGAATAACACCGTACGACGTAGCTGCCATGCAGTGAAAACGTCAATGTTGGAACGGTAGCAATCATAGCTAGAGCACAGATGCCGCCTGGGACAGACTGATGTGGTGACCTACTGCGATCATCGACAGCATAATGGAAGATATTTTCTGAATTAACCCAAAAGTAAGTTAATATTCTGTAGGTTTGACATCGTATAAACTTGATATCATAGGACTCTATTATCTCAAATACGAGTAACATCTGTAGTAATGTATTTCAAAGTTATGGAATGAAGAAAGAAACAACCAGGGATGGAACTTTTTTGTATGATCTGGTTAATGTGTTGGTATCTTTTCCTTTATCTCCACAGTATTTAACTACACTAGAGCTATATCCACTCACTGGTTTTTCACTCTTAAAGGTTTGATTGATCAATGCAGGACAACACCAAATTATCAGTTTAGGTCCACTTATACATTAACATGTATATTTAAATTTTGAAATCTTTACAATTGGTAAAGCTTTAATGACTTGCAAATTTAAATAGCACTTGCTATGGTAGGGAGCTGTATCAGCTTCAATTGAATATATGGCTGCATAAATAAAATATTCAATGTTGTATACAAGGCAAGATGCTTCAAGAATTAATGGGCCCAAAATGGGATGGATAAACAAATTGAAATTGACAGTGAAAGAAGTACATATATGAAAGGTTGTGAGATGATTAAAATAGTGGCTGATTTACAGTAGATTTAGTTTTGTAAAGCAGTCCATTGTTTTCTTCATCTGTAGAGTGTGAGGTCATGTGAGGTCTATTCGGTAATCGCAAAACTTTCAAGCTATAGCGTGCAGTGCTATAATTGGGACCAAATCAGCATATCTTTAAGAGAAAGCTTTTCTTTTTGTACCTACAGATGGATAGATCTACAGGCTGATACAGCAAAGGGTATGCTCTAATTAGAAATGCCAGGCAAGATTATCACACATTTTACAGTGGGGTGAATACAATCATCAACAAAGCTTTTCATCATGCTGTAGTGGTATATCTCCAATAAAAAGCTTGCATAGAAGCCGATGCCAAGCAAAGTCATAGTATGTCCTGTAAATTGCGAAGTAGATTCACACGTCTCATGTATATCCTCTGGGACACAGCACATCTTTCAATGGAGTTAGGAAGTTGCTGGGAATGGTTGTTGGATTGGTACAGTGATATAGTATTTACTTCACATAAATGTAGAGCAGTAACAGAAAGCTAACTTGTTCCAGGATATGTTACACTGTTACACCATAAAAAGGAAAGTGGAAATTACTATTATAAGCTTCAAGCAGACAGAACCTAGAGAATGCAGACCAGTCTTCATGGGAAGTCTTCTACATATATATCTGTATAAATGGACTCATCTTTTTGCAATGTACTTCTTGCAATGTTTTAGTTTGGTCACATTGTGGCACCATATGTTTTTGTAAGTATTAGGGAACATTTGAAGCTGCTTGTCAAGAACATGGAACTCGTTATACAAATGAAGTGGTCCTGATGCTTAAGTGGCCAAAGTGTTGAGGTTACTGGATATCATGCTGCCTTACGTTTACATGTTCTTAAATGCATTTCTCATGTTTTAAAATGTTTTAATTTTGTATTCCAAGCAAGATCAGCAAGCCATAGTACAGTAATTTTCAACAACCACCACACAGATACTTGTGCAGGACTAGAGGCATTTGTTAAGCAGATTACTATTATAAAAATCTTTCAAAATTTTATCCCTCAAAATCTCCAGGGGTACACTGCATTGTTTCTGGACCACAGTTTCACAAATCTCCTAGTGGGGTGCAGGGGCTATGCTTTGGGAAAAGCTTACAATATTAGGCTTGACTCAATAACTGCAAGCTTGTGGTCTTTTATTACACCAAGAACCAGTTTATTCTTTAAACAAAATTAAATTATTTCCCCTCAAAATTGAGGGAAGTGAATACAGCAAAGGCACATGCAACTAGCACCAATGTCATGGAAACCTTCTAGTGCAGCCCAATGAAACATACTGTGAAACCACAAAATTTGTATGAAATTGTGCAATCCAGGGGTATTGTGTTTAATTTTGTCCCTCCAAGCATGGAAACACCATGATAACATATTGTGGTAATTTGCATTGGGTACGGTATTAGATACAGCCTATACTGGTAAGATAAATACTTGAGGTATAAGTTAGTTCCCAGAATGTTTCTCATGTATGAGAGAGGTCAGTAAATTGAGGTCATGAAATAGTGCAAGTATCCTGGTTTATGTAAAAAAATCTTGTGGAAAATATTAAATGGGATTGAAAATGCAATCAACTGCTTGAATATGATTGTACAATTTTTATTGTGTCTCGTCTTTTAATCAGCTAATCTCCACTACTGTATTTGTTTGGTAATAAGCCAAATTTCTGGGTAGAAGTTTAAAAAAAAACAAATCATCAACAATTTTTGATGAATTTTAAGCAATCACATTCACTGCCTATATCTCTGTTAATGTTTTGGGTCAGCGATACAGTATACTGTACAGTAGGGTACAGAAAGGGACACTTTCTGTTGTATTCCTGATCATCTCCAAATTAAAAACGAATTATGGTACCAAATTGTACCTGTACGTTGTCTGCTAGATTTATATGATGTCAAAAGGCTAGAACATGCACTGTAATACTGTTATCAGTCGTCAGTAGGTATATGCCACACTAATCTCATATCAGTCTTTGTTTCTAATGTTATAACAGGAGTGACTTTCCATATGTTATTGATAGGAAATTGCAGGAATTATTGGAATCTTCAATGAAACTATGCGTAGGTAGTCTTGTTTGCGTGGGGATTGAATTGTGTAAGTGTTACACAAAAATGAAGATATGCTATCTTTATTCTTGTGGAAAGACGCTTTCACTTTGTTATCAGATAAACCTATGGTATATGCAGTGGCATAGCCAGGATTTTGTCAGTGGGGGGGGGGGGGGGCTGGGGGGGCTTGACCATTTCCTGGGAGGGCGTCATGTTACTATCTGAGTGGAGCGCCACCATGGGTTGGCGCGCAGCGTACAGGAAATTATTCCCAACATCCTTTATTTTGAGATCCCATGTCTTGATATGGTCATCAAATAGTTTAGAGAAATATATAAAAAAAAAACAATCTGGTAAGTTACTTTGAAATATCATGACATATCTTTTGTGAGTTTGACACCGGCATTGACATTTTTCGACAAATCTGCAAATTGCGCGTAGAAAATAAAGAAAGATTGACTGGGCTTTTTTTAACATACTGAAATGACCGAACCATATGTCAAACTGACATCAAATATTGCGTCTGAAATATTATTAGGGTGATAGACTGATTGGCCGGTAGTTCTCAGCGATAGTATTGTCTCTTTTCTTGAAAATTTGTTTTTTTTAGCGGTTTTAATAGCATCAGGGTAGGTCCCAGAAGTGAAAACCCGATTGAAAATGTAACAGAGTATCGAGGCAATGACGCGAGCAATGATGTGAGAAACCTGTATGATGTCAGCATTTTTTACCTTTTAACATCTTCTTTGGCATTCCAGTACCTGGAAACCACCTTTCTATTGTCACATCACCGTCCTTTTTAAAAAGAGAAACAAAAGCAAAGTTTGCCCGAACAGTTGAGCACACAGATTCTGTAGTAAACATTATGTGTGTTTTAGTCTTGTAGAGTTGGAATGTTATAATTCGACGGTCGTTAACATGCGTTTTCAGTACACTGCGACTACTGTAGATGTCTTCTCGGCCTATGCACTATGTCACGTCAAGTTTTTCAGCAACTATAGCCTACTGCCGGTCCGCGGTCAAAGGGTCGTTCATGAGTGGTCATCATGGAGATTCGAGACCATTCACACCAATGAATGATATATTTTTCGCTCATGTAATTTTTTTCGACACCCAAAATCCCAGTGGGAGGGCGACTGGCCCCCATGAAAGCTTGTCGCCCCCCCCCCCCCCGCACGATGAATTCATCATCGATCGGCTTAAAGTCGAAGCTTTTTTCGTTGTATATCCATCTCTAGATAACACATCCCTGGTTCTACAAGGCTTTTTTATTAAATTAGCTGAAACTTTTTAGACCAGCCTTGCAAGATTAAAAGAAATGGCTAAAACATGCAGTAAGAATATTCAAATTTACACTTTTGGCAATGAGGTGCCACATTAATCTCATATCAGACAACAGGGAGATGGGTTAAACAAATCTCCAAAACCTGTACATCTATGTTGCGCTAACCTACAGTAGGTTATCATCCTACCCCTATTATTTAGGGAGTTTCTAGAACGTTTGATGTTAGCACAGGTCAAAGTTTGCAACCCTTATGAAGAAGAAAAAAAGTATAGCATTGTTTAATTTAATATATTCCCCATGGTGCTTGCACGAACCATACTGCCATTTCCAAATTAAAAGTTCATTTTGGTCCCATACATAGAAAAAGTGTGAGCGAAAGTTTAGTATAATGAATGAAATTCATACTTCAACCAAAGCTAGTCATGTTTGTCAACAATAGCGATAACTGGAATTTTGCATCAAAGGAAAAACCCTATTTCTCACCAGGCAAGTCATAACAGTAAGCTGTCT
>KN882639.1:80125-91153 GCA_000934455.1 Apostichopus parvimensis
CAGAATTTGAATAATAAATTCACTTCAAAACATACCCATAATGTTGCACAAAATTTCATCTATGGACAACCAATATAGAAAAAAAAACCTTCAACTCCTGACAGACCGGTCAAAATTGCACGAGTAGAGGGAAGTATGATGAAGAATGCTGGTCAGGGAATTTTCGAAAATTCAAGAACAGTTAATTTATTGGTATACAAATATTAAAACCTCTTATAACGGCTACTATAAAACTTCGATATCATAAAAAATATGCTCATGGGGGGGGGGCGCTCTCCCCCTCCCCCTCCCCCCCCTTGGCTACGCGCCTGCTGTTAGAAATTTGTAGGAACAGGCCAAATGGAAACCCAGTGAACCCATGTTGATGTGGATCATAATAATAATAATAATAATAATAAACAGTTCCTATATAGCGCAAGTTACAATAAAGTCTCGCCGCGCTGTACAAAAGAAAGTCAAAGATAATGTACACAATATACAATAAGTAAAAACATAACAATTATAACAATGAAAACAGGTGTGTCTTCAAAACAGTTTTGAACATCTCCACAGACACGACATTCTTTATGTTGAGTGGGAGTTTATTCCAAAGGAGGGTTGCAAGGAGTACTGGAAAGATCGCTCGCCATAAGATTTAGTGGACATAGGGTGCATAGAGAGCAAAGATTGGGTGCTGGAGCGCAGACGGCGAGTGTGGGTATAACTTTGAACAAGTTCACCCAAGTAGTGTGGCGCAATACCGTGAATACATTTAAAGGTTAACAGGAGTACCTTGTAATCAATACGCAATTTGACAGGTAGCCAATGAAGTTCATGAAGTATGGGGTGATGTGAGAGACAGGGCTAGTGCAAGTGATCAGCCTGACAGCAGAGTATTGAATGCGTTGCAATTTAGCCAGTTGACTATCAGGGAGACCAAAGAGCACACTATTGCAGTACTAGTCAAAGCGTGATGTAATAAAAGCATGGACAAGTCCCTCGGTAGTTTGATTGTTCAAAAAACAACGAATTTTACCAATCTTATGAAGAGCGAGAAATGCAGCCCGGCAGATATCATTTACATGAGACTCTATGTTCAGATTTTTGTAAAATATGACTCCTAAGTTACGAACATGTGAAACAGGTGCAACCGAGGCATGTGCAACTCTAACAAATGGGATAGGAGTGACAGATCTCATATATATGATTGTACGTACTTACACTCATACACAAGAGATGCACATACATTAATCATGAGTGACAACATGCAATACGGTCACGAAGAGTCATTTACCTCATGCAGCATGTGTTGGATGAAGTTTTAGCCACCGCCAAATATGATTTGGATAAATAATATCACGCATTATTTTCTATTTATAGCCACAATAAAAACTATGCCACCAAATACTGGGGGGGGGGATATTAGATATTATATCCCCCCACCTAAAATATTGGGGGGACATGTCCACCCGTCCCCCCCACCCATGATCGCCGCCCATGCATGAGACACATGTTCTAAGCATTGATGTGAATACCACTGAATATCACTGACATAACCTGTGCTAATCAAATGGATAAAGAGCTTGGTCAAATCATGAATAAGGCTCTGCCCCATATATTTTTGCACATGTACAAAAATGCTGTACATGCAATACTTTTTTGATGCGGGAGGGGGGGGGGAGATTTGGTAACATGTTGAAAAGACCACATCTTCTAATTTGTCATAATTGTTTTGAACATATGCAATTATATAGAAATGAAAGCACTTGGAAATTTCTTAAAGTGATAGGCAGTTGTTGCCCTTGCACTGCTTTGAAGTCTGCACCACTGTAAATATTGTTGAAGGAGTGGAGTTCTGCAAATCTCTTGATAGTCAAGTAATAAATTTTTCTTTTGCTGTTTGTTAAACAGCTCCTAGCAGTGATATGTGTTTACACGACATTGTATCTGAGGTAGCTTATGTAACCGGTGTTGTCTACATACAGTCAAACTCAAAACCAATGTTAAACTTGTTCACCTGCAATGGCCTAAATTCAGAAAGTACATCAATATCATCTCTTTTGCATTTTTATAACGGTACTGAATTTGAAGTGGACTATATTTATCAATGAATATAGCAATGTGTTGGGTAAAAGCAATTAAAGCATCCATTTGAACTTCATGTTTTCCTTGCATTGTTTGCTACTTCCTCCTATCTAGATTCGAAAAGGAAATATAGATAAATGCTCCATACCTCAAACAACATTATTTAACCTTATTTGCCACAAAAAATGTTTTGTCCTAGTTTCTGTAAACTACTCGGGATAAATGGAGTAGGGGGGTGGACAGGTGGGGAAACTAAATATTTTACAGATGTTATATTTGAAAATAAAATTCACCTTCCCAAGAAAGTAATAAAGTTCTTTAACTGGTATTTTATGAAGGACCTATGTAACGATAGCAGAATTGGTTAATGCCTCCTGCTGAAATGTCCAATAAAGACTTGCAGTATTGGAATGTTCATCAGATTCCCCATTTTTATAGAAACATCTGTGTTTATTGAAACTTTCCTAGGATGTTGCCAACAAGATGCAGTTGAAGTCTACTGTACCTTGTTGTCAAATGTGGAGCTCACAAAAAGTCTTATCAACTAGTCTTATTCAAGCAGTGGCAACATATGGGAAAAAAGAAAAGCAAAATATGGTACAATTTTGTTTATATTATTTTCAACTATTTATCCCAACACCCTATCCTCCTTTTAAGACTTTTGCAAGCTTGTAAATCTGCTACAGCACTCCTGCAACATGATATGACAAAGTTTCATATGCCAGAACATGAAACTAGCAATTTGGAGTAAATTTGATAAAAGAATGATGAAGTAAATACACTGCAATATTGAACGGGGCTCAAAAGAGCTTCAGGAGTCTTTTGAAGTACATTACTTGTTCTGGTAAATATATTAATTGCCCTTAGTTTCAGCTTTTAGAGCAGCTACTAGTCAGATAGTATGGGATCATGAGCGAGTACAAGCCTATATTTCAAGGTTTTCAGATTTTTACCTATATTTGCCTCAAATAACCTTTGACTTGGCTAAAAGCATACAAACTTCCATTCATCATTCCAATATTGAATTATCATGTTAACAGGGCTTTCAGTTTCAGATATCTAGTTACCTCATGTGGGCTTCTGCTATACTTAACAAATATATATAGAATAGTACTCAATGTCAGAAACCTACATGCACTATATATGACTACCAACTTTTCCTTGTTGAGTTAGATGCTCTATGTTACTCTACTGACCTTGAGTAGCCTTTGACCCTCAATGAAACCAACACCTACTGAAAATTCCAGTATAAATATAAAATTTATGAAATGATTCATAAAATACTTTAACAGGAAGAACAATTACACTTCTGTTCATACCGACCTCAGCGTAAACAATTTAGAAACCAAGAACATATGGTATAACAACTATTAGCTAACATTTCTTCCTTCTACTCTGCAATTTTGAGAGAACAATAATTAAGCAAAATTGATACTGGCATATGTAACATGGCAACAATAACAATAATTCACAAATGATGATGACATCAGAAAAAGTAGCAACCATGACAATGATGATGACTTGAAAATATGAATGAGCAATCCTAAATGTAACTAGAATATCATTTTTAATAGAGCAGGGTTCTCGCAAGCCCGTTTTAACCTGGCGGTGGGCGCGGTTTGAATATAATTTTGCCTCTCCTTGCATGGTTTGAAAGTTGAGCGATCGGTCTGAACATTTATGAACCAGTAAGAGCTGTAAGTGCTGCCACTTATCTGGGCCGAAAAAATTATAGCATGAGGTAAATTTTCTCCTGGGTGCATAATTATAATAACAGTTCAAGAATTTTTACCAAAGCTCATATTTGAATATCTGGAGACGGCTCGGACTTGAGGGGTCTGGGATTTGGCTCAGACCAAGTGGACTCGGACTTGGCTCGGACTCTGGCTAATTGGACTCGACTAAAGCTCTGCCATAAATATAAAAACGATAATGGATTGTTAATAATTTATTATATGATGTTGTGAAGGTAGAGACTTAAAGAGTATACTCCTAAATGTAATGGATAGCATTAAACTCTTCCTTTCACTAACAAAAGGATTCTCAAATACAGTACTAGCAACATTACAACTGGAATAATGGATTACCAATACGATGCAGTGAAGTAAGGGAGTTTAATAAAGAGCATCCCTCAATGTAATGACTAGAATGAAACTCTTAGTTTCGCTAACAAAAGGATAACAAATGCAGTACCAACAAGGGGGATGCCCATTATATTGAGGGTCCACTAGACTTAAGGTTTGCTAGACCCAACATCCCCTTTGTGGGTAGCATTATTGACCGTCTAGTTAGCATTTATTGGATAACTGAAATATTGAAGGACCTTGGTCTCCCCTCCCAGCAGCATTACAACTGGAATAATGGATTGGTGAAACAATGTATTATTTGATACAGTGAAGTAAGGGAGTTACATGAATAATAGTTAATGCAATGATTAGGATTAAACTCTTTGTTTCACAACAAAAATTATTCTCCAACACAGCAACATAAGAATTTGTTAAAATGGATTGTTAATAATGTATTTTATGGTGCTGTGAAGGAAGAAAATTCATTAACAAATTTTAATTTGTACGCATGTCATATACCTGTCCAGAAACTAAAAAGAAAAATTCAAACTCATAGAATGCACCGTACCTGGCATATAAATCTAGTCCTCATTGTATCTACAGAAGTTGTTTGTCCAATTTTAATCGAAAGCCTTTCCTTTCATTTAAAATGTGATGGTGTGTTAACACCTCAAGTCTTTGCTTCACAATCCCACCTACAATTCATTCCAGTCTGCCAGATTTACAGTACATTTGGTTTTCAAAGACTACACATAAAGTCATTTCAATTTTGATAACATTCTATGATGGTGGAAGTAGCAAAGTAAAACAAAAGTTTTGGCAGTGGACTTTGTGGGGAGTGGAAAGTCTTTCTTACATTACTTTGTTAGCCGTTGCCTTAGATCGTTTACACTTCTTGAAAATAAACAGCAAATTTTCATCATCTTTGTTCGTGTTAAAACTTACAGTAAATTTATATCATGTATAGTGTGTGGTGATCAGACTTAGGGGATATTACAGGAAGGACTTTAGAAAACTAACTCCAGATCATAGGGATTTAAAATATATCTCACAGTCAATACTTACTGAATATTAAAGACAACTGGGGATGTTTGCAATGTATGCTTGTGGGAGCTCCTTATTTCCATATAAGCCATTTCTCGCTGCATCCCATGGTCAGCATGAACCAGCAGCTCAAAGTTATTATGATATCCTGTGTCGACCTTGAAGTTGCAGCCCTGTACTTATTGCAATAAAGTGGAGCATCTCTGCTGTGGTGTTCTCATTCTGCATTCCTCAAATTGTGCCAAATTTAAGCCATCTTTTCTGACAAGAGAATGAACATAAATAAGTCCAGATAACTGTTTCATAAAATGCAAGTGGAAGTTTTGACAGTACAGTTCCCTATTTGATGTAATACTTAGTGTATATGTTGTCCCATATTCATGTCAGTTTAGTTAATTTAGCTATCACTTATTTCATGGAAACCGCATATGCAACAATTGAGAAAAATGACACACAACTAAGTTTGATATTGATCTATTATTTGGTATGTAAGTTGTACCCAGGAATTTAGCATGCAATCACTTCAAAAGATTGACTGGGTATTCATGCCTGGTTCAATGCCTCATCCCACATGCAGTTCATTTACTTAAAAATTGCATGCACCCTAGATTATGTATACTAACATTTAGTCCCTTAACGACTCAACGTATCATTTGTGGTTTTAGCTCAGGAATACTGGTGTACACAGACTTTGGCATTATGACTAAGTTCATTTTTAATATTTGGTTTCAAAGTCAAGATGTTGAAACTTTGCACTCATGATGGCATATGTGTGCGTGTGCGTTGGTGGGAGTACTGTGTTTGTGATCCTAGCTTGTAACACAGTTTCTCATGACAGTAAGCTTTATCGGACAGATCTCATAGTTGGTATGTACATAGATGCACCACAAGTACAAAAAAGCCTATTGTTTTTGGTGAAGGTCAAAGGTAATTTAGGTAAAAATGGTCAAATTGTGAAAACTCAAATCGAAGCATGGATAGATCTATTATTTGGTATGTATAGGCCAGTGATTGGGTCAACAGGGCAAACTTGTGAAAACCTTATTTAAACCATACATCTCAAGCCAGGGTAGCTTGCAGAGATATCTAATGTTTAGTATCATGTTATACAGCTACAGAAGGCTTTCAGTGGTCTTTTTAGATCCCCAACTGTCACTTTGAAAATGTTGTTTGTCACAGTTCTCAAAAGTTTTTTGCTGTATTATTAAGATCAAATAAGTTGTACAGGCAGCCTACACATATACAGTAGCCTATATGTCAGATTGACAAATTCATAACATAAAAACTTATTACATAATGGAAACCATGTGCAGTGCATTTTGCATAATGGTTATCTATTTATACACCCAACCAGCTAGTATTGGATCATAGCAACATGTTACCACATGTTTGCATTTAAGTATTTTGTCACACAGTACAGTGCTAACATCATACAAAGGAGTTGTTATTGTTCCATAACAACTCTGATCATATTAGCCTGTTTGTGCAGGGAGTTGTTATGGAACAACTCCCCGGTTTGTGCTAAGGACATGAGAACTATCTAGTGCCTGTTGAACATTAGTCTTGTACATTTTCATGTTACTTACTAACACCAAATTACTGCAAACAGATGGTCATTTTTAAAAGTATGAAAACTGAATACAATCAAGAGCTTTTATTTGGACATGATACCCAATATGAAACTACTTTCGTTGCACATATGTATGCTGGGTTTTAATCATAAATTATTTTTATAGGAGCCATGAATTTTTTTTTTTTTATGAAAAAGGTCTGGATTCCCTTGGCATTAAAACCTGATTGAAATTTAACTTCTGTGATTGCACTAATATGTGAGACCATTGATTAACCTAATTAATAACTTTTAAAGATGAAAACTGATAACATTGGAACAATTTCATAACTCATTAGTGTGAGCAAGTGTGAACCCAATGCAAGGTTTAATGAGGCACTGTTTAGTTCCTTAAAATGCATAGCTGGTGGTTTTTCAACATCCTCTAATCCGTTCAAATATGTTACATTGAATCTTTACACTTGTACCTTTCCATTGATATATCACATACTGTGTTTTTTTGGTATGGGACTCGGTACAACTTGATTAAACCTAGCAATTTTGGACAAGGAATTTGCTCTTTTCGCAAAAACTCCTTAGTGCTCAAGTGACTGTAGGTCACCCCGTTACGGCATTGTGGGACTTTGAGGAAAACTTTCGATCAAGCTATTACTTCAGCACTATTAACACTACCACCGTCATGTTAATATCAAAATGCCTAAATCAATTAGCCACGATTGCCTTGTTATTCTTATATGCATACTAAATTGTTTACTTTCAGCCGTGATTCACCCCATAGGTGCAGGGAAAACCAGAATGCAAAATGCATGGAGGTTTTGATGACTTCAATGCACTAGACTTCTGCTTGTTAGTATAACCAGAACTAGCTGTTACAATAACACTTTGGCATGCTAACACAGGTCAGTCTAGTGTACGTGGTTATACACACCTCCATCAAAAACAATAGGGTTCTTGTACTCAATGTTATGAATCCACACACCAAGTATTACAAAACCCAACCAAATCTCTAATAACTTCGCACATTAGGGTTGCAGAGGAGTCCACTTATGGACAATTTAGATTGGAATATGCCCACGAAACTTCAAAGAGTCAACTTGAAAGAAGCTAATACAGGTCACTGGAGGTCAATGGTCACCCAAATGCAGGTCGACTATTGTATTACAATAGAATAACTCCCAACATTGATGGACATTTTGTTATCAAGTTATTGCAAAAATACTAGTTTTTGACCCCTAATTGACCTTTGTTGACTTTGGATCATATAACCGTTATGTTTGGAAACGATCCCTTACCCCATTCACAACTAGTCGCAAAATATCAACCATGTCGGACCCTGTCAATGGTAGTTTCACAAGTTATTGCCAAAAAACACATTTTGACCCATAAATGACCTTTGGTGACCTTGGATCACATCACGGTTATTTTAGAAAACGTGCCCCTACTTCATTCACAACTTGTCCTAATATACCAGCCATGTCAGACTTCATGACTAGAGGTTGTTGCAAAAATTAGCATAAGCTGGCAGTTTTTGCACATAATCAACCTTGAATGACCTTGGATGACCTGATGGTTTTTATCAAAAATGTTTCTCTTGATGAGGTGCACTCTGTCCTAAAATTTGTTTGGCCTACAATGTACACACATAATGTTATTGCTAGAAAGGTATCAAAACCAACCTTTGGCCCCTCATAACTTGAGAACTGGGTGTCCGATTGAAGCGGGAGTTGGTTCCCTATATATAGCACAAAGAGCTCTATCATATATCAACATATTGACAAACTTTTTTTGTTTTGTTTTGTTTTGTTTTGTTTTGCCCCGTATCTCCTAAAATGAGCATATTTTTCAAGATTTGACCTTTGACCTTTTGACCTCGCGGTCAGATGTAGTTTGACACGCTGATTCCAAAAAGCAACATGACAAGTCTGTGCGACCATCCTAACTGTACTTATTAAAAAACAAAAACAATTATCCTCTGATAACTTCGCACACAAAGGTCGCACAGGGGTCAACTATGGACCATTTTGATCGGAAGGTACCTTCAAGATCCGATTATGGCCACGAAAATTCAAATAACCCAAAAAACTGATAAAGGTCACCGGAGGTCAACCTGAGGTCAAAGGTCACCTAGATGCGGTCGACTCCAGGATTACAATAGCGTAACTCCCAACCTTGGCGGACATTTGGTTCTCAAGTTACTGCAAAAATACTAGTTTTTGACCCCTGATTGACCTTTTTTGAACTTGGATCACATGACCGTTATGTTTTGAAATGATCCCTTACCCCATTCACAACTAGTCCCAAAATATCAACAATGTCGGACCCTGTCAATTGCAGTTATTGCTTGTTTTAATATTTTGGTTTTTGGCCTCTAACTGACCTTTGGTGACCTTCACAGGCACCAAAAAAAAATAGGACACATCTAATCAATGTGGTACTCATATACACCAAATATTAGATTGGTCCAAGCTTCCCTACTTGAGATACCGTGTTTACAAGCCAGGCGTCACACACACACACACACATGTTTGTATTTCATTCCAACCGAGGACCCCATTGTATTTTCCATTGTTCAAATCCACGTACCCTAACCTTAACAATACCCCAAACAATAGAATTCTTCCGAGGACGTAGTGATTCTTTAGAAATCACAACCGAGGACCTGAAATTCTTTTGTTCAAGTCCTCGGTCAGATAGAAATACAAACGCACGCCCACGCACACACACACGCACACGCCTACGCCCATACACACACTTTCCGCCTGCATGAATGCATAGGTTACGATTATCATCGAAACCAAAAACTCATGTTACAAAAAAATTGTTGTACACTGCTACACTGAGGCCCTGTGTGACTTAGTTCTCTGAAGCAGAAGCATGACACACCACTACTACGCACAGAGCTAAGTGATGCACACTAACATGTACAGATGATATATATTATGGGCATGGATATTGTACCGAGACGGCAAACGTTTTCACATTTTTTAACTTTTGTAACTCGTTTATGGAATATGGAATCTATCAGGCCCTTTCTTATACTGTAGTGTTCCATTTGCTTTTGTATATGTTGTTGTGGAGTTGTGACTATCTGATTCTGAAGGCCTTATTTTATGGCAGAGAGATTGAGACATACCTAAAGCTTTATATTTCGTGAAATGGTTGAAAATTGCATCGCACGAATGCAAGTTCTTTCATACCCCTAAATTGACACATTTGTCGATAAGCTTACTGTAGTGTAGGCCTAAGTAAACATCCATTATCTTTGGATGCTGTTTGCTATGCTGAGCCTCTAACCTCAGAAAGGTCAGGTCCCAGAGATTATAGTGGTATTATATTGAGGAAATTTTGGTTATTTTTAGGGTGAAAGAAATCCAAATGCCCAAAAACATGCAAAAACACAATTTGATCAGCATATACCTCAAATGGATTCAAACTCATGAAATATGTAACTCTGCTTGACTGCAAAAAGTTATGGTTGCCTGCTGTATCGTTGCTACTAGTAATATTTGGAGGTAGGTCAATTATTAAGCCTTTACTTTGAAAGATCTGGAAGATCACCAGGCTGCAAAATTTGTAGGTTGGCCAATCTGTTACAAGTATATACTTTAATTGATTTATCACATTTTATATTACTAGTATCAGCACAAGCAGTAGCAGGCAGCTGTGATTTACCATAACCTGTAACACTAATAGGCCTAATTTAGGACAAACGTTAGGCCTAGTCTACTCTAACTTAACTTAAGTATAAACATGGTCTAACTTTATTTGTGTTCAGCATGAAGGTATTTACTCTAAATGCTATTAATATATCCGGAACTCTTTTAAGGAATTTACTTACAATGCGAATACTCCACCAAATTTCCAAAAGCCAACTTCAAATGGGCAACGTTTACGGTAACCCGCGGCACTTTCCATGGTAGACTACCTGGCTAGGCCCACATGCATTAGTAACGTTGAATATTGGCTATTGTAACGATACGATCCGATCGAGTGTCCTGTCACCGAACACAGATAGAACTGCTTATGTACGGGGGCGTTGTTTCGTTACGTGTAAATTTGCCAGTTAAAATAGAAACTCTTATTTTCTTTAATATTCCAAATTAATGGAAGAAAAAGTAAAAACGTGAAGATTTCAGTGTAATTAGAGGAACCTTAAAGTTTTGGAACTATTTATAGCCGCATTTGGTCAAAATCGAGGTGTAAAGTTGGGATCAACATATATACCACGTATATCTGCTACGTAATTCTGTTATATACCCTTCGGAATTACCTCCACTTTTGAGG
>KN882639.1:116150-126505 GCA_000934455.1 Apostichopus parvimensis
CCCCCTGGGACCTTCGTCAGCAATACTTGACAAGTCGAATAAAAAGTACAAAATGTAACAAATGAAAGTATGACGCTACTAGCGTAAGTGGCATTGATTAAATTAGAACCAAATAAACCATGACTATACAGGAAAGCGGGTTAAGGAGCAAAAAAAGGATTACATATGTTTGTTGAACTGATAGTTGTTGAGGGGGTCACAAGTCTTAGTTGAGGCCGGTGATGTGAGACTTAGTACGAGAGATCGAATCGATTTCTTTACAGTTACGTTCATTAGCGGAGTTGTACTTCGATTGATTAAAATACAATTTAGGTTTTTTGAGAGAATTACTATTAAGATTGAAATGTTCGGAAACGGGGAATCTTGCACAACTGTCACGAATATTTTTTTTTTTTGTGATTATTAAAACGTAAGCGGAACCGAGAACCTGCTTCACCTACGTAATTGCCTTCTTTGCAAAGTACACAGTAGAATGTAAATAACTTTATTAGAATCACAAGAGAGAGAAGGGGGTATTTAACCATAGTCATCATTGGGAATTTTGACCTCGGTGCCTACGGGGGCATATTTGGCATCGAGGTTTACCGCAACAGAAATTACCTGCAGAGGTGGAAAATGTGTATGGGAGTCTGGAGGAAGTGAGTCGAAATCTAAGGTTGGGGGTTGACGAAACGCTAGCATGGGGGTACCTTAAAAGATTCTCCTACAGACTGAGAATAACTACAGACTACAGACTACGTGTGATAGGACTTTTGGGCTTGTATTATCATACTTTTTCGGACCTGGAAATACCTTGTCTAATTATTTTCCCATCCATATATATATCTTTATTCCAAATAAGTGTATCACGAGTATTAAAGACAATGTAATTACTTTTTTTGTACATTTAGTGATAATTTATTGGCTGAAAACCAATTACAGAATTTATTTAATTCATTTGACACGTTGGAAGATAATGTGATTATGTCGTCGCTCTCGAAGAAAATACTGGTGTCATCAGCAAAGAGAATGATTTTGGCTAGTTTTGAGACATGACAAATATCGTTAATATATAGAATAAATAACAAAGGACCTAAGACTGAACCCTGTGGAACACCGCAACGAATTTGAGCAAGATCGGATCTAGAGTTTTTAATACAAGGTATACTGATATCTGTTCGAAATATAGCTTTCAAGCCAGTTGAGAGTAGTTCCTCTAATGCCGTATGAAAATAGTTTATTGATAAGGATGGTATGATCGATCGTGTCAAACGCCTTCGAAAGGTCGAGGAATACACCTATGCAGTTTTTGCCATTATTAAGACTAGTATGCAAACTGTTAACTGCATCTGCCAAAGCCAGTTCGGTAGAATGTTCGGGTCGAAAGCCGTACTGTTCTTTACAGAGAATATTATATTGGTTAAGAAAATTAAATATGCGATTGAACATAAGTCGTTCTATGATTTTAGAAAAACAGGAAAGCAATGAAATCGGTCGATAATTCTCATATACATTTGAATCTCCCTTTTTATAGATTGGTATAACCTTTGCCATTTTAAGTTTATCTGGGAATACGCCAGTGTTAAATGATAAATTACATATATGGGTGAAAGGCTTAGCAATAAAAGGAATAACATTTTTGATAATACCAGGTTTGAAATCATCATATCCTGCTGCTTTATTGGGTTTCAAGCTGGAATTTGCAATTTTAATTAGTTCTTCTTCAGTGACTGGGAATGTGAATATTGAATGACTATTGTTATCATGGATGGTTTTATGTGATTTACCTTTGTTATTTATTTTACTAGCAAGCGATGGTCCAAGGTTTACATAGAAATTGTTGAAGTTATTCGCAATGATATTTTCATCACTGGTTTCTTGGTCACCTTCTTTGAAAACAGCAGGATATGATGATTCTTTACGGTTATTGTGCAACATTTCATTAATAGTACGCCATGTATGGTTTGTGTTATTTCTGCTCTCATTAAATTTATTGTCAAAATAGAGCTTTTTCGAGAGCCTAATTACTTGGTTAAGCTTATTGCGATACGTTGTATACATAGACTTGTTCGTAACTGTAGCAGACTTTAACTGACGTTTGTAAAGTTTGTGCTTCCTTTTAATGGAAGTCATAATACCATTCGTAATCCAGGGGTGTTTCTTTCTACGACGCTGTTTATGATTGATTTGGCGAATAGGAAAACAATTATTATAAGTTGAACTGAGATCATTAAAAATGGTATTATAAGCAGAATTGACATCATTTTCGTTTAAAACATTATCCCAAGATGTGTCCCTTATTTCAGAAGTAAAACGCTTTATGTTGTTAGTATTGTAATTACGTTTAAAGATGGTGTTGTTACATCTGTTTTTCTTCCCTACCACTTTTAGAAATATCGGGAAATGGTCACTTATATCAGTGATGAGAACCCCTGAAGTAATCGTAGAGTCATCATTTGTAATGATGTTGTCTATCAGGCTTATAGTAATGCTACTTATACGAGTTGGAACAGTTATTGTAGGGATGAATCCGTTCGAATAGAGAATATTTAAAAACGTAGTTGATTTGATTGCATTCGATAAATCAATATTATAATCACCCATTATGTAGGTTTTACAGTTTTTATTCGAAATGATATTGAAAATATTTTCCAGATTAACATTAAAATCATCTAAAGAACCACTAGGTGGTCTGTAGACTATGCCGATAAGAAATTTATCCTTTGAATTTATGTTAGTAGCCTCTATAAAGAGAGATTCTATAGAATTATTAAAAATTGATAGGTCGGGTCTACAAATAAAGCTTATATCTTTATGTACAAATAGGCAGACTCCACCGCCCCGTTTATTGTCACGATGTTTTTCAACAAGTTTGTAGTTATCCATTTTTATGAGGGGAGAAAAATTATCATTGAATCAGGTTTCTGTGAATCCAATTGCCGTAAAATCATTATTTAATACAGAAATGAAAGTGTTAATGTCGTCAAACTGATTGTTTAGGCTACGACTGTTGTGGTGGTACAGTGATATACCGTAATGAGGGGACAGATTGTTATAAGAGTCTATGTTATGGTACTTACACGAGACATAATTTTCCCTGAGGCCGTTAATATCGTGAAGTATAGGAGACGCCATCAGTCATAAAAATATTGGTAAGAAAGAGAATATAAATCTTATTTTGGTTCTGATCGATCCCTTTCCCTTGTATGGTATCGCCTGGTGGTTGTGACGTTGGGCCTGGGGATGTTCTTCCTCTGTTGCTGATTTGTGCTATTCTTCTTTACGACTATCCAGACTGCTCCGTCATTCGATGACAGGGTTCGCTTTATCTTTGCGTCGACTTGTTGATTACCATCTTGTTGATTACATTTCTTTACAGAAGACTGCCGATTTCTCTCTTTCAGGTCCGGTTTGTTTACAGGTGGCTGCTCACTACTCTCTTTCAGGTCACTAATACATTCCTCGTCTTTATCTTTTGTTAATATCCCAGTATTCGCATGTCTCGATTCACTTTCCTGTGCTTCATAAGTCGTTGGTTTCTCTGTGTCCTCATAAGTCGTTGGCTTATCAATTGGGTTCTCGATTTCTGTGTCCTCATTCATTGTTTCCGTGTCATCCTTTTCATCGCAGTGGTAACTCGTGTGGCCCAGCTTGTTGCATTTGTAACAGAGGATTTCAGGGCAGCGGTTCCTTGAATGCCCTTGTTGACCGCACTCTCTACACGTGTATTGTGGGCACTCTCGCATTATGTGATCATCTGATAAGCAGAGATTACACACCCGTGATTGTCCATTGTGCTTTAATTTTAAGTGAGTTCCCTCTATAGTGATTGCGTACGATAGAGACTTTACACTGTTTGGTAATTCGAGTCTAACGTATCTGATGCCATTTTCTATGTTTGGGTAGTCTTCGTAATATTTACGTACCCATAGGGATCTTAATCTACATCCGTATTCTTCCAATTTTCCGGAAATTTCATCATCGGTAATGTACATTGGGACTCCAAAAACACTTACGGTTATGATGGTCTTGGTCACTCCCATGATGTCACATACCTCATTCCCTATTTTTAATCCAGTTTCTTGAATAAGTTCTGCATCTTCTTTGTTTTTTACCGTTAAGATCCACTGTCCTTGAGTCTTAACACACCCGAGGATATTTTTCTTTCCAATGTCGTTGGCCAAAGACTTCAATATTGAATTTCAAATTGAATTAAGCTTAAGTAAACAATTCTATTTAAGTAAAATACAATTCTGCTGAAGTAAAATTCAATTCTACTTAAGTAAAATGCTAATTCTACTTAAGCAAAATGGCTTTTCAATTTCACTTAAGCTAAAATGCATTTTACTTAAGTGAAATAGAATTACGCTTAAGTGAAATGTGATTGGTCAATCAGTATGCTACTCATTGCGTCACTGTACTTGCCGCGAAGTTCGACTTTCTATACTGTTATAGGTACCGCACCACGTGTTCATCCGCTCAAAAGGTTAACCATTGTCAGAAAAGAGGTAAAAGTACCTAACGTAAGCTTGTTTAAGCATGTTATCATTTACTGTCATCGTTTGTTCTGCCTTTATATGAAAGAGCATAATGAAAAGTACAGATGGTGTGAAAATAGGGAGCATCGAAGGTGATATAAACCATTTTATAAAATCTTTGGTTAAATGTTGATATTACTCCGAACGAGCAGATGGAAGGGTTCAGTATGCTAACTTGCTCCTCTCCTAGCTCAAAATCTAAACGGTCATGATATGGAAGTTTGCAAGTGCCATGATATGCCAAGATCACAGCTATCATGTGGTGGGGGTAGGATATACCAGATGAAAACTTCTATCTATGCTTTGGCAGGTCTTGAAAGTGAAGAGTTTAGTGTGTAAGTCAATGGAACAATTAATTGTGGTGCGAGACTCTTAGGTCTTGTGAAAGCCAACTCCTTGAATTTATCGAAGACGTCTCACATAACATGCAAAATTGACACCAAACAGATGTCTGCGTGCTTGACTTTTCGAAAGCATTTGACAAAGTTGGTCATATAAGACTGATTGAAAAGTTGAAGTGGTATGGAATCACTGGAAGCACCAACGACATGGATCAAAAGCTTCTTGACTAATAGAACTCAATCTGTAGTTTTAGATGGCGTCGCATCATCAAGCATTCATGTCACATCCGGTGTACCGCAGGGCTCAGTCCTTGGACCCTGCCTATTCCTGTTTTATATAAATGATATCGCCCAAAATCTACACTCCACCACTCGATTAGTTGCTGATGACACTATGATCTACATGGCAATGAAGAACGATGTCAAGCTTATGCAGAAAGACCTAGATATCCTACAAAACTGGGAAAAGAAATGGATGATGGAATTCCACCCCGAAAAATGTGAAGTCATTAGTATCACTCGCAAACGCAAACCACAGATTTTCGCCTATACCCTCCAAGGTTTGGAACTTAAGCACGTCCAGCTTATCAAATATCTGGGAGTTTACATCACTCACGATTTACGTTGGGATAAGCAGGTAGATTATCTCACCTCTAAAGCAACAAACGTCCTCAATTTCCTTCATCGCAATATTAACATCAGAAATACCAGTGTCAAACAACAAGCTTACAAGGCACTAGTGAGGCCAATTCTGGAGTACAGCAACACTGTTTGGGACCCTTATACCAATAAACTGATAAATAAAATTGAAATGGTTCAAAGACGTGCTGCAAGGTTTGCCCTCCATCGTTACCACCTCACATCAAGTGTTGGGACGATGCTCCAAGATCTAGGTTGGAAACCTCTTGCCGAAAGACGTAGAATATCGAGGTTGACAATGTTCTACAAAATGCAGAACCAGTTGGTAGCCATTGATCCAGCACAATATCTTACCTCAAAGAACCACCAAGTTCCAACCAGATGAAAAAAACACCCAAGCCTATCATAATCTACATTGTTCTAGAGACTATTATGGGATGTCTTTTTTCCCCGTACTATACGTGATTGGAACTATCTATCTGAGGAGTCTATTGTGCCCAATCTGCTGAAGCTTTTAAAAACCTTATCCAGTTAGACTAATGTCCACATAGCCAACCTGTCAATCAAGTCCATGAGTCTTCAAAGATGAAGTTAGCAATATACTGGAAGAAGAAGAAGAAGAGACCTATAGAGTCACGTTCAAGACGTACTAGTTACGTAACTATGTGCGACCATTCCCCCATACTGCCATACTTATCCAGCTTTCGTTGTGTATGTACGAACATAACACCATACTTACCCTTAGCAAATGAAGCAGAGCTATGTTATTCACTGAGTCTGTGCGTTAGACATTTGGTAAATGCAGCCAGCCAATCAATCGTTGCAAACTGTTGCTGATGCAGTTTGAAGGGCACTTTTGAGGGCAAGGGAACGACTACAACACGACATACCACCAAGTAGTGGTACTACTAGTAGTACCACAAGGCATGGTACCATGTAAACATTGCCCCCAGACCAACCACTTCTCCGCACGAGGTAAATGTTAAAACGGCTTGCCATAGGACCGATCCTTCAATTCCACTTAAGCTAAATTGTATTTTACTTCAGTAGAATTGAATTTTACTTAAGTAAAATGCAATTGTATTTAGCTTAAGTGCATTTTTATTCTACTTAAGTAGAATATAATTTAGCTTAATGTAAATTCAATTTCACTTAAGCTTAACTGTATTCTACTTAAGTAAAATTTAACTTAAGTAAAATTATTTAGCTTAAGTGAAAAGAATGACACTTTTACTTAAGCTAAATTAAATTTTACTTAAGTAGAATTGTATTTTACTTAAGTAGAATACAATTAAGCTTAAGTGAAATTGAATTTAACTTAAGCTTAAAACTTAAGTGGAATACAATTAAACTTAAGTAAAATAAAATTCTACTTAAGTGCAATTAATTTCACTTAAGCGTGTCAATCTTACTGACTATTTCGTTATTGGTCAGTAAATTAACGACGTGTATGTATATACAGCTCAAGTTGAATTTCGCGCGAAAAGGCCATATTTTTATATCACGTGATTGGGCAATAACGTTATTTTAGACAACTGAACCAACTTTAGACGGCAACGTAGGTTTAGCAACAACTTAAGTTTAGGCAGCAACGTTAGTTTATACAACAACGTAAATTTAGACAACAACGTAAGTTGGAGCAACAACATGATAAAACAGCAGTAACAACTTTATTTAAGACAGCAACAAACTTAGTTTAGACAACGAAAGATGGTTGCCCTTTTCGCGTTCCATATTCGTGACAAGGCTGGCTATGTAGCTTACTACGGTGGAGTATAAGGACCATTCACGTTACAATACTTAGTTATAATGTATGCGTGACTTAAACATCTCTGAAAATTGGAGATAAATTTTTGGCAAATACATATTCCTGCCAATACTGAGGTTATGAAGCCAGGTACCGTTTCATGATAGTGACTAACAGAAAAATGAGAATGGTACTTTAAGAGCAAATTTTGTCTGTTATGGTTTCCAAACTGCATGGGACACAACCTACAAACTGTGACACATGCATATGCTATTAATTCGTTCCCGTTCTGGCGTAGTGTAATATTGTGACGAGCCCGGCTCCTCCGACATGTAATACTATATCGGGACTCGCGATAGAAAGGTACTGGGGTTATCTTGATGCCGTATTTTATGCTTCTTCAGGAGACGTCTCGAACGGAAGGTAGAAGAAAACAATGAGTTCTCAGAAAAAAAAACAAGTTGACAAGATCGGATTCGATTAGTGATTCGGTATGATTTCTTCTCTGTCGATTCTTTTACAAATAAAACAAAATTACAATGATTTGACTCCGTCAAGTACGCAATTCGAAGGAGTGATAAAATGGTGACGAAGTGACGAACTTGCGGGACCCATGCCGCCTTTTATACCTTACTCTACCGAAATCCCTCTGCGCATAATCAGAAGGCAGCCAATAACCTGCTCATCCTGCATTAGCTAACAATATAAAAATCATTGGATAAATGACTGATCTGCCCTGATTGGTTGGGAGTGTGGAAGTCCACCCCTTTCTTATGGAAACTTCCATACCACGTGAGAAGAACCTTCTCGAATGTTCTACAGACACAATAGAATCTATTTTGGGAAAAGGCCCTGTAACAAGATTCAATAAGATAGTTAAAACTTCTCGTGGGAAAACTGATTCCTTGACCTAGATAAATATATAAAGGGCCTGTACGATGTCCCGATGGAGTTTTTCGGTAACATTAAAGAGGCAGTATTACTATTTCATAACATCCCCCTCAATCTTTTAAAAAATTTTAATACTCCAAAATTTTAACATCATACTGCTTTAACTTATCATTATCTCAAGAAGGTAGTGTAAGCACATTCATTAATATTCATTGACTTCAATAAATGGTCTTCATGTATCTCAAAGGTTAACATCTTGGTTACGAATTATTAAAATGATCATATGGTATATACATTGACACTATCTCCATGAAAAATGTTTGTGTACCTCTTCAATACTGATGACATCATATGATGTAATCTAAAAAATATATATATCATTAAGGTATCTTAAAGTTACATGACACAGCAAAATATGCAGTATCTCTTACAAAATACATTTATGCATTTCATACATCAATAATACATTTATATCAAAAGTGAAATCATGCCGTGATATCAGAGAATAATGGACTTAGTTATCTTTTAACTGAACATAACACCTTGGCGTTCCATACATTTTCGTATATTAAAAAAAGAACCTTAAAATATTACAAACTCATTTACAAAACTCCTCTTTAATGAAGGCATAGTTTCAAAACTGCTTTGAAACCTTGTGAATCATTTACATCTACTTCAAGAAAATCAACAAAATGTGACTCGATAGCATCGTGACCCTAGGTATGCACTCCGAAATGATCTAGTAAAGTACCAAAGTACTAGATATTCGATATCATAAAAGAGACCCCATAGACTATGACATCAACACCTCTTTCTTAACATCTTGTCTTTTCAACTTCTTGCTTCATGAAGAAATTAACTTTTGCATGAATATTTGAGGAAAAGAAAATATATACATAATTTCCCCAAAAGATCTATACTTTCATTTGCTTGGATAACTGTTGCTGTAAGCAAAAGTTGCACATCACCAATGCTGTCTCTGAATAGCCTTCAATATAACATCAATGATGCAATGTAAATATCCTTAAAATATTTCTCAATATATGAAAACCCATGTTGCTAATATTCCGGATATGTTCTAATTGCCGGGTAAACGTTTGAACGAATCCATAAGGAGAGATAAAGTATACTCATTACACATTTGTTATAAAAGATGAAACTAGGTCACTTGGTGGTGGTTTTTAACAATAAAGCTTATATTGTTACACCATACAGTACAATGACTTTCACTTAATAGGTATGCAGGTAATTGCCATGACGCATTCCATTCATACAATCGTGGGTAAAACACCTGTTCATCTGAACTTAAGCAATATGCAGTTATACATACTAACCAAATAATGTTTGCAACATCCTGCCTGGATTGCCTGTAATGTTCAATCCCTTTTTCATGGAGGAAATTCATTATTTCCCCTGTGTTGGAATATTTTCCTACATTCCACCAAAAATCATGACTCTTAAAGCCTGATGGAAAACATGGTGTATGATAGGTGACCAGAACCTGTAATTCACCCAATTTGTATCGAGCACGTTGGACTTTCATGTCTCCTTGTGGAGCATTTGCAAAAACTTTCTTTTGCCTTAATATGCTATCTTTGATGGAAGGATATGGAAGTGCTAATCCTTCATTATGTGCTCTATTCTCTAGAAAGGATTCAACATTCACTGGCTTAGTGGTCACAAGACACATGATGTGATCTGAAGTTACCCCTGGCAAAATGTTACCAAACTCATCATTAAACTCAATATGTGCATCTTGCATGACATTAACATTTTCTGCGTTAGAAGTGTTACTACTCAAAACATTTCGCATTCGTGCAAGCTTTTCACTTGATGGACCCTTTGTTTTCAAGACATTTCTCAATTTCTGAATGTTGGTGATATTCTTAGTTTCAGAGGATGCTCTTACAAAACATGGTTTAAGCCTGTTATAATTGAATACATCACTAAGAATTTCTCCTTTGAGAGTGGCCAACAAATAATGAGTCCTATCCAAAATTTGATGGATCACTAGTGGTCCACACCATTCTGCAGCAATTTTGCGAGAGTTTGCTGTCAAGGAGGAAGACGTTGGCTTATATAGATACACTAATTGACCCATTGAATAAATTGCACCTTTGTCCAGTTTTGCACTTATCTTAACATTTTGAGCATCTTGTTGCTTCTTTTGTAAGACCAACATTACCCTTGACAAATGATCAAATCGTCTCTTTAACAATG
>KN882639.1:128145-144101 GCA_000934455.1 Apostichopus parvimensis
TGGAGTTGAAAAATCCTCATAAAAACTGACCTCTTGAGCAACCTGATCTATTTCAGAGTGGAATTCCTGTGGTGCTCTAGACAAATAATCTGCCAAAACCAATTCTGAGCCCTTTTTGTAACCAACCTGGAATGTATATTCTGACAATTTGAACAGAAGCTTACGTAAGCATGAAGTTGCTGGTTCTTGTTTTGATTTAAACAATTCAACAATGGCCGAGTGATCAACATATGCCTCAAATTCTACATTTTGCAATAAATGTTTCAAAGCTGTCACATTAATAAATATACCCATCAATTCTAATTCAGTGACACTAAACCTCTGACATGCTGGTGGTAATATCTTAGAGTAATATGCAATAATATTCTCTTTGCCTTTAACTCTTTGTGTCAGGTATGATCCTGTTGCTACTCGTGATGTGTCGCTATATAATACAAAACGACCATATTTCTGTGGCATATGCAATATAGGTGGATTACACAACAACTCTTTAATTTTTTGAAATGCACTCTGATGTTCCTCTGTCCATTTAAATACCTTTCTCTTACGACTCAAAGGATGTAATGGTCTCAATAGTGCTTGAATATTTGGGGAAAATGAAGCCACATAATTAACCGCACCTACAAATCGTCTTACTGACTTAACATTGTGTGGTTTTGGTGTGTTCCTGATCGCTGCACATCTGTCATGTAAAGGTTGGATACAGGCTTCACCTTCTGGGGTTATTGAGAGCAAATGTCCCATATATCGGACTGAATTTTGAAAAATGCTACACTTTTTCGGAGAGATTTTCAATCCGTTGTCCATTAAAACCTTAAAAATTGCCTGTAGGTGTTGTTGGTGAGATTGTTTGTCTGCACTGTACACAATAATATCATCATGATGAGCAATACAGAACTTATTTGAATTAGGGATCGTTGCCAAAATATCATTAATATGTGACTGAAAGATTGCTGGAGATAAATTCAATCCCTGTGGTAAGCGTTTATAATAATGCTGCTTTCCTCCATGAAATGAAGCAATACCTGTATATTGTTGTGCATGAACACTGAGTGGCAGACAGAAGAATGCAGACTTTAAATCAAGAACACCCAAAATTTTGGCTCCAGAGTACCCTATGGTACGGATAGTCTCATTCAGTAATGGAAATGGGTGATTGAGACGTTTTATTCTACTGTTCAAGTAGCGAAAATCTGTGACAACCCGTTTGTCTTTTGTTCCCTTCTTTGGAATAAGGAAAACCGGTGAGGTAAAAGACTGATGTCCTACCGCTAAGATTCCTAATCGCAATAATTTTTCAAGCTCACTGGCGACAATGACTTTGTCCTCATCTGAAAGTCTATAGGACGTATGTAAAATGGCTCATCATTAGTAAGAGTAATATCAGCCTCATAATTTGGACAGTGAGATAATTCACCATAAAGAGAAAATGCATCTCTATGTGAGTCTAGAAATTCATAAATGCTTTCTGTTTCTGAAGCATTTAGAATACTTTGTTCCAAATGAATGTTATCTCTCATGATTTCCTGTTCGGATTTGGAAACCAGGGGATCATCAGCTGTTAAATTCTGGATATCGATGTAAATTATATCGTGTAATTGCATCACGATTCTCTTTAGAGTTAGAATTGGTTCGAAAAAGAGACTGTTTTTCGATGTCTCTCATGACATTGAGAAAATCTAGAGAATCAGTGGGTATGTCTTCTGTGACCGTAATGATATCTGCTAAATTTAAATGAGCCACTGTGCGAGAAGGATGCAGACAAAATTTTCGGTTACCCATGTTCCTTAGTAGAATCTTTGTTCTACCTTTATGCATTTTCACTAACATTCGTGAAGGACACATACAAGATATAAGAGAAAACGGTTTAATAACCACATCTGCATTTCGTGCATATAGTGGAAGACGTCCCTGTACAGTAATGTATCTTTGCTGACCTGGGTAAATAACAAATCTCTGCACAGGCCTAAGGAAAACTTTGGCTTGTTTAATTCTAAAACAGTTTGTGGTAAAATCCAAAGATCCATTCAATTCCTTCAGAGTTTGACTACCTAATATTAAGTCAATACCTGTCAGGTTTGCAGCGATTAAAGCAGAAAGCTGAAATTCATGACCCTGAATTTTGACCTGAAATGTTATCGTGCTATACGCATGAATAAACTGACCATTACCCAACTTTAGGTTTACTACATCAACTGAGACTGGTTGTATAGAGGAAAAATACTTTGAATTTTGCACTGTAGAAGAAGAAATGATAGAGCGTGTCGCTCCACTATCAAACAACAATGAAATTCCTTTACCATCATGTAAAGTACCTCTTACAAAATTACGTATGTCCAGTTGACTATCCACACAACGGTCGTTTCCTTTATATCTAGAATCAGGAATATTACTATTCTTCGTAATATTATTTGCTTTACGTTTTGATCTTCCTTTACTTGGTACATTTTCTGGAGTCACTGTATGATGAGTGCTATCAAAAGTGCTCCCTAATGAAAATTCTGTGTTGGTACTTTGATTACATTAGCCTCCATTTCATGTCTTAGGCGAATTTGACAGTATTGTGCAAAATGACCTCGATTTTGACAGTAATAACATGTAATTGAAGGATTAAAATATGGTAACCTTCTCCTGTTATCATTCCGACCTGCCCTAGGACCACGAGAATCACGAGAACTATATCTTTGCCTCATATCTTTTGGATTGTCTTGTGATCTTGACATACGCGACTGATCAAACTTAGTTTCCAATTCCTGAATTTTGTTACACAACTCGTGTATCTCAGAAGATGCAGAAATATTAGAAGCCTGAACAGAAGACGCTTTGTCTTGCATTGCCATAAATGGTTCAGAAGAAACTGGGGGTTGACTTTCTATTTGGAAGTCAAAATAACATTGTACTTTTAAGACCAATTCCTCAATTGTTGCATGTGGTGATGCAGACATTAACACTGCTGAGCGGCATTGCAAAGGCAGGGTCGAGATGAATTTATCTCTTCGCCATAATTTAATGGTGCTGCAGATTTGGAAATTTTGGCCAAATGAGCTTGAGCTGTATCACCTGGCGTATAGCTCAATGCATGAAATGCCTGTGATTTTGCATAAGAAGAAGTCCCTGGACTGAAACGAGCAAGGAATTGCTTGCGAAGATCAGCAATACTTGAAAAAATTTTGTTTTCAATCCAGAGTCTGGCTTGGCCTTTAAGTGTTCGCTTAAATATGCGACATATTTCTGTAAATTCTTCCGCTACAGGGGGGGTTTGGGACGGCAATTTATGCAACTCTAAATAATCTTCAAATCCCAAAAAATGAGCTTCAGCTAAATCTGAATCAATTACATCGCCCTGAAATCGTGTTGGCAAAAAATCAATGGGCCTATGTTTCTGCATAACAGAGGTCGAAGTTTTCTGTTCACTGACGGACATTATGCCGAATACAAGTAGGCTAGTTACGAGTATACGACCTGAGCCTATACTTATTTCAACACACTATCGACCGTAATACAAATAACAATATGCAATACATGGACACGATTAAAATAACTTATCGGTACACTCTGATCTCAAATAGGGGTTTGGGGATACAAATTGGCATGATTTCACTCACCCTTAACTAAGAACTGTTACTGCAAACGATGATTGAAGTCCCTCGGCTAGTAGTAGTAGTAGCAGGTAGGCCTACATCTCGTAATAACTGCAGATTCGTTCGCCATTAACATCGGGTAGAGCCTAGGCTTAGATTGCGAAAATATTCAGTTCTGATGTTTAGAGCTGTAGTATGCTACGTACTAGTTGCGCGAATGTTCAAACGCGAACTGCATGCTGGGTTGATTCCATGGGTTCCGGCATCCGTTGTACAAAGTTAGGCTAGTGTAGGCTGACTTCCCTTGTAGAGTGTGTCCGTTAGGCAATGTCGTGAACATACGTTGTGTTCCTCGTTAGTACTTCGGGCCAAAAGATCTCCTGTTCGTTATTTAGCGTAACGAACTAAAGTCGTTAAAAGTTACGTTGCCGTTTTGTTCCTGAAGAAAGCAACCGTCCTCCACCATGTAATATTGTGACGAGCCCGGCTCCTCCGACATGTAATACTATATCGGGACTCGCGATAGAAAGGTACTGGGGTTATCTTGATGCCGTATTTTATGCTTCTTCAGGAGACGTATCGAACGGAAGATAGAAGAAAACAATGAGTTCTCAGAAAAAGTTGACAAGATCGGATTTGATTAGTGATTCGGTATAATTTCTTCTCTGTCGATTCTCTTACAAATAAAACAAAATTACAATGATTTGACTCCGTCAATTACGCAATTCGAAGGAGTGATGAAATGGTGACGAAGTGACGAACTTGCGGGACCCATGCCGCCTTTTATACCTTACTCTACCGAAATCCCTCTGCGCATAATCAGAAGGCAGCCAATAACCTGCTCATCCTGCATTAGCTAACAATATAAAAATCATTGGATAAATGACTGATCTGCCCTGATTGGTTGGGAGTGTGGAAGTCCACCCCTTTCTTATGGAAACTTCCATACCACGTGAGAAGAACCTTCTCGAATGTTCTACAGGCACAATGGAATCTATTTTGGGAAAAGGCCCTGTAACAAGATTCAATAAGATTGTTAAAACTTCTCGTGGGAAAACTGATTCCTTGACCTAGATAAATATATAAAGGGCCTGTACGATGTCTCGATGGAGTTTTTCGGTAACATTAAAGAGGCAGTATTACTATTTCATAACAGTAGTGACGAATGTTCAAAATGTGAGTTTTGAGAAAACGCGCTATAAAGATTTTCACATTTTGACTTTAGTATAGCGTAATTAAAAAGGATCTTTTGTACCGAAAGTTGTCAATATTTTAAATATAACAAATAGAACTTTGAGTTATATTTGCTGCTGATCGAAAAATTTCTTATAAAGTAGTAATTTTAGTGTAAACATATTCGTTAATTTTAGACATTCGTCGAACATTCGTCACTATGCTAGAACTAAATTTTGAAGTTTCGTCCTGTCACAGACTTGTATTCGTCACTTTTGTGTGTAGTAGCTAGGGTACACCGTGATGTTCACTGTCACACGGAGAGAGGAAGGGGAAGGGATATGATGAAATGTGAACACATGCAGTGGCAAAAATAATAGTTCCAGTGGCGAAATCTGTTAAGTCGGAACTCTTATAAAGCACACAAACTACGGAAAATTGTGTGCAATTCTTCATTTTAAAGTTAGTGTATTACGTGAAATGTCACTGACAATAGTTTCTAAGTATCCTTCAAAGGCTTTGGGAAGCTTTTCCACTATACTATCCCCTTAAACGGAATGTGAAATTTTTGTTACGCTCACAGGCACATTCATAATATCCAACCCAACCTCGTGTGAATTCTCAGATTTAAAGAAGGAAACAACTGCGCCACTTGTTCAAGTGTTTCCAAGTTGTACTATAGTATGTTGTTTCTTCTTTATATTTCCTTCCAGTATACATATAAAAAAAATTCTTACGCTCACAGGCACATTCATAATATCCAACCCAACCTCGTGTGAATCCTCAGATTTAAAGAAGGAAACAACTGTGCCATTGTTCAAGTGTTCCCAAGTTGTACTGTAGTATGTTGTTTCTTCTTTTTATTTCCTTCCAGTATACATATAAAATTTATAGAGAGGAGTCATATAATACCTCAACAAGAAGAATAACTGATATCAAAGGTTTTTTGTTTCAAGATGATAGGATACCAAACAGTCCAAGAATAACTAATATAAAAGGGGAGAAAATGTCAAGATGATAGGATATCATATAAATACATCTACACATACAAAAGTTAATACATAAAACGAAATAACAAATAGACTACAACAAACATTGTAAACGCTCAAATGGAATGTATTAAGCAGCACGGTAAATAAATGAGTTTCTGTAAACTTACGTTCGGTATTTTGTGGGGTTTCCTTAGATTTCTGCTCAATTTGTGCAGGAGACATTTTAGTACAGTATACAAAGGGTGATTCTGAGCACTGTAAATCTTATTAGCCATTCTTGTAAACTCAGGTCTTGCAGCAGCATTTACTTTTTCTAAAAGTATATTGTAATCTAAATTAAATATAGCCGATGTGTATTTAAGAAACCTCATTCTTCTTTCTTTGCTTTTTTGCAATATAAAATGGTACCAGACATGCACTGTAAATACCACATGTGCCAGGTTGAATAACAGTATTGAAAACATTTTCCTTAGCATTTTGGTTAAAGAAAGACACAACGTAAGCCACACTAGATACTTTGTAATATACTTTTCTTAATACCTTGATGCTTTGCAAGAAAAGGTCAAACTGTCGTCGATGTATACTTCCAGTACTCAGTTTTGGAGGTTCTATCCACCTCAGCTCCCACAATAATAATACGTTGCGATCTTGATAGAATGAGACCTTCATGTTTTATTTTCAAAAACAAATTTCCTTTATTTTGGGGGTTACGCAATAAAGTCTTGCGGTCACATGTTGGAACTATGTCATTTACAGAACACTGAAAATTTCTTTGGTCAGTTACAACAGAGCTCTTAGGACTTGTGCATGATTCAGCAGTATCATCGGCATATTTTGTAACAGAAATGTGTGAGTTTGACCTAATTTCATCAGTATAAATAGTAAATAATATTGCATATAATGGACCCCCACCCCCAAGGCACACCAACCTTTATTTCCGATAACCCTTTATCCAACTTTACTTGTCTGGACCATCCTTGAAGAAATTGTGTCAGCCAATGAAAAGGCATGTTACTTTGATTATTCGTAAAAGATCCTTCTGACATGTTCCCTTACTTCCTCTATTTGTGAAGGAGGAATTCTGCGATATGGTTGCTTAATAGGAGTTTCATCTTTCAGGTAAATTCGATGGGTAACCTTATCTGTATAACCCAAATCATTATCCGAAGCAGCAAATACATCAGCATTCATCCGAAGCAAATTCTCTGCCTGTTGTCGTTGCTCACTGGAGAGACCACTCCAAAGTAATTTTGACACTTCGGATTCTGCATCTGGTTCTCCGTCCATCTGGATGTAGTTGATATCTGCATTAAGCCCATTTGTTCCCTCGAAGTTGACACTGCCATCATCAACCATGGTTGCATACTGCAGTTTGCCAAGAGGTGTTCTGGGGTTTAGCCACACTTCTTCTTCGGAAAGGTTTACTACCTGAAGATTGAGATGACCTTTACAGGCAAAAGTCAAGGTACAGCAGACGGACACACCAGCAGGTAGGTTTTCCACGGGCTCCACAATAACTTCAGCAGCCTCTGAACATACAGGACCTGTCACTGGCACTACAATGGCAGATCCAGCTGGAATTCTGACCTTTCCACTTCCTGCAACTTTCACAACACCCTGGACTACTTTAGCTTTTATCTGAGATAGGTGAGTTGAAGGCAATTCCAAAAGTTGTGCCAACTGTTCTGGGGCGCAATGGTTCAGAACATTCATTCCAATTAGCATAGATCCTGGTTTGGCTAATCTAACTACCAGAATGCCCCGCTCAGGGATTGTAATGCCCCCAAGTTGAACATCTGACAGGAAGAAACCGGTATATGGAATGTCTGTATTGTTGGCAGCTCTTAGGTTCAACCAGTTTAACTGCTCCAATGGAAGGTGCACAAGATACTCCTGGAAGGTCTGCTCAGGCATTATACTGACCTGAGAGCCTGTATCTAATGCCCGCATTGTGGAAACAGTCATGTATCATTCCTGTGCCAAAGAAGGCAAACATCACATGCATGAATGACCTCCGGCCAGTGGCCCTGACTTCTGTTGCGATGAAATCCTGCGAGCGCATTGTGTTAAGGTACATGAAACCCTTAGTGAGTGAACACCTTGATCCGCTGCAATTTGCTTATCGTGCAAAGCTCAATACTGAGGACGCAATTCTTTATTGCTTAGAGAAAGTGTATTCCCATCTGGAAAAGTCAAATGCAGGTCATTCTGCTAGAATTACGTATTTCGACTTTTCCTCTGCATTCAACACGATCCAACCACATGTTTTGGTACATAAGTTGCTAAACATGAACGTCCCGCATAACCTGGTCACATGGTTATTCAATTATCTCACTAATCGGTCGCAGTATGTTAGGATCAATCAGTCCAACTGTGTGTCCAACACATTAGTTTCGAGCACTGGTGCACCACAGGGAACTGTTCTTGCCCCGTTTGTATTCACTGTTTATACTTTAGATGCTAGATCATCACATGACAGCTGCCCTTTAATTAAATTTGCTGATGATACTGCATTAGTGGATTTGATTACAAGACATGATGGGAGTGAATATTTGTCTCAAATAAATTGGTTTGTAGACTACTGTGATCAAAATTTCTTTGAGCTTAACGTGGAGAAGACAAAAGAAATGGTGATTGATTTTAGGAAAGGAGATCATGAACCTCCTCCTGTTGTTATCAAAGACCTGGCTGTAAACCGTGTCTCGTCCTATAAGTACCTTGGCGTAGTTTTGGATGATCAGCTGAATTGGCATGACCACATTGATTATTTGGTAAGACGGATCATCCAAGACTCTATTGCTTGCGGAAATTGAACACTTTCAACATCAGTAGAAACATTCTTTCTATTTTCTACAATTCTGTGATTTTCAGTGTGTGGTCATATTGCATTAATTGTTGGGGAGGTAATGTCAATGGTACCAACAGAAAACGGATAGATTCTATTATAAGCCAAGTCAGTCGCATCCTAGGCGAACGTCAGCAGTCAGTGAACACGTCATATCATCTTCACCTTCAAAGTAAACTGGCTGGGGTTCTCAACAACAGTAGCCACCCTCTACACATTAATTTGGAAAGTGCAATAATACCCCGCAGTGGGCGGATGAGACTACCCCGTGCCGTTACGAATCGTTACAAATCCTCCTTTATCCCTCGTTGTATTAAACTTCATAATGAATCTTTTACTCGTTAGGTCAGAAATCTTGCTCATTGTGCAATCCAATGTTTCACAAGTATCTCTGGTGCTGTTTTACTGTATTTTGTATCTTAGCGTTTTTACGTATCTTGCCAGCTTTGTTTTAAGTCGTATGTCTTAGTATTTGAGAGTCTGATATATTTTGTGTGTATTTTATGTACTGTACGTATGTTTTATATTGTGAGCAATCAATTGCCCAGCTTGGGATGCAATAAAGAGAATCTGAATCTGAATCTAAATCTATCACAGCCTCTATCTCCACATCTGCCAACTTCACTGTAGCGATCGGCCTGTTCCCCACCAATGCTGTCTCTGAAATTGAGCCTAACTTTAAACAGTTGTCACCCAGTACATGGCTCCTGTCGCTGGGTGGTTCTAGTTTGACGCACTAGAGCTTACCACTACTGGACTAGGACATTCACTGGCGTAGTTTCCCATCTCCTGGCACCTCCTGCATCTAATCTCTGACCTGTCTCGTTTCGGTCTTTTGGTGAAAGTCCCCTTTCTGGCAGATTGGTCCTCCAGTCTCTCCAACCGTGCATTAAACTCAAACTGTTGCTTACGCACAGCTTCAACTGCTTCAGTTTGTTTTGAAATTGCTGATGAAAGGCTTTCCAAAGTGTCAGAGAGCTTGTCTCCGACAGTCTCGGCAAAAGAAACAGCTGCCATCTTCTTGTCATGACTGGGAGACTCATCTTCTCCCATATCAAGGGCCCAGTCTCTAAGTTGGATGAAGAACATGTCACCTTCATCTTTCATCAGTCTCTTCATCTCTCTGCGTAATATTTTGTCACGAAGTCCATCGCAGAACTGTTCCCTTATGGTCTTTTCTGGATTAGGGGCATCATCAATAGTAGCAAGCTTTTCTGCCAGCGTTATTAATCTGAAAGCGAAGTCAGAGGTGGACTCTCTGTCGCCTTGCGTACAGTTATACATTCGCCTGATTAGTGAGCCAAGAGTGTATCGTTCTCCGAAGGTATCTCGTAGGACATCTAGTATTTTGTCAGGGTCGGAGCTCAGCTGACTAGGCCGGTGACGAATCTCTCGACGTGCAGAATCATCTAGATGAGCAATAATGAAATCGGCAGCACTTGCTCCGGTCAGCTTCCCCATTTTCATAGCAGTCCTAACATCTTCGATAAAGCTATTCACCTGACACCCATCAGATCCAGAGAACGATCGGAGCTTCTTCTCTGGTGGAAGCACATAAACGGTGTTGGGTTTCTCACTTTGTTTGGTTGCTTTGGTCACCCTAAGCTCCATCGTCAGTTCATCCAGTCTCCTCTGGATCTCCCTCACTGCCTTTCCATACATCTTTCTTCACCACTACTCTCTTGATTTGATTAAATTGTCAAATTTTGCCACATATCCCACTTCTGACACCAAATTGTGAGGATGTAGTAGACAGAATAAACAACATAGCAGGTTTTGTCGTGTTTCACCAATGGTCTGGTGGCACCATGTATTTAAACATGAAATTGGATAGATAATTGGTAAAATCATGAGGGCAGTGGGTAAGAATCAAAAGAACTCCCTGACACACTCCAAGCGTCAACAATGTGAGTGTCCAAGTGCATCACATGCTCCTTTATTACTTAAAACTAAAACTTTTGGTAAACTATTCGTGCTTGTAGGTTCGTAGTAAAATATAAAGTGGGCACGCTAACTGAGCTATTTCCCAGCTGGCTATATTGCGTAATACACATGAACCCTTTGTTCGAGCCGGAAATGACTCACGGCTACCTGCCATGGAACGCACGGATTCCCTCACACTCCCCTGCTTAAAACTAAGTTTGTCCCCAAACTATTACAAAACAACCTTAAGAGCGAATACAAACATTCAGTGAAAAACATACATAACTTGAAATACAACTGTTAACAGTTTCCTTTAAGTATTGTAGTAGAGGTACCAGTAAATACACATGAACCCTTTGTTCGAGCCGGAAATGACTCATGGCTACTTGCCATGGAACGCACAGATTCCCTCACATCATGTTAGAAAATGTTATAAACAAGCAAACAAATAGTTTATCATACAAGTGACAAGGTTTTTATTTATAACATGTTTATATTTCAGAACATTGAGTTTCTTTGCATTAGTAAATTTCATTTGAGTAAATCCCTCCATATTGCTTTATACTTTACAAAGAAATGATTTACTTTTTAAGATCATATTTACCTGCTGCCCTGAGTTTTACAAGAAACACCTTACCTCCACCAGTTGGAAGTCTAAATGTGCAGTCCAAAATTGTAATTTTGATTAAGTAATGACTCGATCCCAAAATGGGATTTTGTGAGATATATCTTATGTAACACTTGTATGGTTGTATTCCTGGCATTGCAAATAAAGTAACTGGTAATAAATGTCCAGGATCTAGTCTTGAAAGGACGTAAACTAACACTAAAAGGGATATGTTTAATCCACTAACTGGTAATCTTTACTATGGTACAACAGACCAGATATAGTATATTTCCAAACCTTGTCATCTAAATCTCTAACGCTACTTGTTAGTGAACCAGTGTGTTATTTGCTTTTATTATCCAGGCCTTAATGTTGAAAGGATTTATAATCTAGATGTGAAGTTATATAACCCAAAATATGCCTGTAACCATGAATAGTCCAGGTATTATAAAATGATACACCTGTAACCATGAATAGTCCAGGTTTTATAAAATGATATACCTGTAACCACGAATAGTCTAGGTATTATAAAATAATATACCTGAGACCAAGAAGAGTCCAGGTACTATAAAATAAATACCTGTAACCATGAATAGTCCACGTATTATAAAACGATATACATATAACCCATGAATAGTCCAGGTATTATAAAACTATATACCTGTAACCATGAATAGTCCAGGTATTATACAATGATATACATGTAACCATGAATAGTCAAGGTACTACAAAACAGGAAGCATGAATTATTAGTATTGCCAATGAAAATCCAAAGTATTATCGCTTTACTTGTACATACCTGAACCCACACACTTGTACATCAGAACCCAGTGATTTCGATCAAGATAAAAAATATGTATCCCAAATTTGCTATCCCAAATAGTCTATTCATATCTTTAATCATACTCTTCAATAGTTTATAGGCTTTTCATTAAATCCAGTTTGAGTACTCCTTGCCTAGTCCAAGTTTTACAATCTATATCAGCAGTATATTTCAGTATAGTTTTTACTCCACGTTAGAAAGTATTATTTTTGTAGTTGAACCCAGTGCTTCCCATTATACCTTGCTACTCGTATTCGTTAACATCAACCTCCTTTATTTTATTTATGTTAGATAATATTTAATGTTCTATTCATGTTTCAACGAACATTTTGTTTACCATCGTCAAAGCATTCAAATATAAACTTATTGATATCCGTAATGATTACAACCATAATTCATAACTATTTGTATCATTAATAGTATTAAAATGATGTTTCTGAGTTTCATATAATTACATATCTTTGGTAAACTTTGTTTTTCCATTTTACAAATGTTTTAAAAAATATTTGCTTTTTTCATTGATCCCAGAATCGAAACTAAATAAAAGGGTTTAACAAATTTAGTTAATGTTTGTAGTGTTTTCATTTGTTCTGTTTCCTTTTCAAAAAAAAAAAACTTTTGTACCTCCTTTTGTTCTTTGTACATTTTATCGATCCGTTCCTTTCTTTGCTACTGAAGATGAAATTCCATGTCGTCATCATGATGTTAAATTCTGTCTGGCAGTAAATGACCTGTCCAGTAAGTTTCAGTTCATGATAATACTCCTGCCACACAACTGAGATATTCAGTATAATAACATTTAATTAGGAACATGCATGATCAGGGAAAGAAAACGGCAAACCTTCACTAGCAACCTTACGTTGTTATTCATGGTTTATGTTAACATTTACTTCTTCATTCACACTCTGATTGGCCCGTTGTCGTGTGCTGAACGTACATTAACATTGCATTAACCTATTGATGTTGCATGGTAAACTCAATGGCAGATTAAAAAGTGAAAGTATCCAGATCCTCTGCTAAGGAAACGAATCAGATCAAGATTGGTGTGGCAACAAGACCATGGGTTTCAACACCCCTCGACAAATGATGACAAAAAATTTCCGAGAAAGCTAGCTTTCAGCCTGAAGTACACTTACCATTACAAGGATAACAGCATTCAGCAATGCTGGTTATTTAATGCTATAATATTATGGCGTTAAAGGCATTGAAGACTCGCCCCAAACCGCGTGCCGCCATCTGAAAAAAGTTAACTTTCCGTTGCTTGCAAGCTGAAGTTTTCTTTCATGTCGCTAAAAAATGCAGAATGTAATGAAACGTGATACCTTGTTATCTTTTATCTAGACCTGAGATGTCCATCGCTACTATGTACACTGTGTTGTGGGTACTATTGACTGTAGCTGCATGTATTGACTGTGCACTAGTGTCTAATTACCGACGGTAGCAAGCTGTGTGTGTATTTTCTGGGATAGATGGTGGTTTCAAACACTTCTGTTACACCACATTCGAAACTAGGTCAGAGTACCCGCATGAGACGTTTCTTTGTGCGCGAGTCTTCAATGACTTTAAGTAGCCATCGAAGCAAAACTAGGTCTCACGTTAGTGTAACCCTTTGAAAGTGTTGGTTACTTTAATTGGTGGCGCTATTAATATATTTATTTAGGAGGATTTGTTATAGCTCTGCTATTCCGTTATACGTAGTTTGCCCTGGAATACAGTTTAGGTGGCGTTTTGTTAGATTTCTTCAGGGGTCGGGTAAACTAGTTAATTTCCTGGCAGCTCTCCAGACTGTTGTGTAGAGATCTTGATGGTTACAGGAACTTCGCCGGAGCCAGTGATGCCCGCGAAACTGATCAGTTTTACGCGATAGTATAATCAATAGAAAATATCTGGGAATAAGTGCATGTAAAGAGGGGTATATTAATCTAGAGGGGGTTTATCTCACGACTTGTGGGGTAGCACACTGTAAAAAGCAACTCTTCGATTTAGTAAACTTTACTTCTTTGAATTATGTTGCTTTAACTTAAAATATGAAAAAATGTCCAGTTTACTTAAATCCCTCTGGTAAAGCCTGACTAGTGGAATGAACTTAGTTTTCCATTTTCACTTTACTTGTTCTTGTGAAGTTTATGATAAATTAAATAATGAAAACGACTTGAGGTAGGAATCTATGCAGTACAAAGGTCGTATGATTACCGCCAAAATACGTTACGAACGTACGTTCACGGCGTATATCATATGCATTGCAATGCATCATGCATGCATCACATTCACATAATCAACATAGCATATTAGTGGTGGAAGACTGGTGACGACGCGCGAGTCTGGGCTAGAATAATCCTTGATACAATTACAAAGGTTGATAACCAACATCTCATCCTCATTTTACTACTACTAGTCTGCCTCCATCTTTGTTCTGGTGAGTTTTTGTTTATAGACTGAATGACTAGTCACAATCACCTAGCCTACACAGGTGTCGACGAGTTACTGCCTAGGCTAGGCCCTAGATTTAGACTAGTGCTGGTAACGGCTAGGCTAAAGCCTAATGTTTCTGTTACAGTGTTAGTTAGTAACGTAAGGCTAAGCACATGCCATACGTGAGGTTATATATAACCAATGTACTAACTCGGGCTCGATTTAATAATGCGTACCTGTTTTCAACATACCCTAACCAAAAGCACTAAAACCCACTTCTTGTTTGCTTACTGTAAAGCTGTAGGCCTAGGCCCTAATAATAATCACATCAAACAGAGTGAATAATACTTATATTTATAATACTGTGTAAAATTTATAAAAAATTACATTTGTTGCCGGTCAGGTGATAATCGGGCTGCGCCTTCGCCACTACTTTCTCCTCAAAAATATTTTTTGTCTCGCCTGGAAAATTTTCCAGCCCTGATTAGTTATACGACTAGACATACGCCGTTTCCTTGCTAGTGAAGGTTTGCCGTTTTCTTTCCCTGATCATGCATGTTCCTAATTAAATGTTATTATACTGAATATCTCAGTTGTGTGGCAGGAGTATTATCATGAACTGACACTTACTGGACAGGTCATTTAATATCATGATGACGACATGGAATTTCATCTTCAGTAGCAAAAAAAAAGGAACGGATCGATAAAATGTACAAAGAACAAAAGGAGGTACAAAAGTTTTTTTTTTTTGAAAAGGAAACAGAACAAATGAAAACACTACAAACATTAATTAAATTTGTTCAACCCTTTTATTTAGTTTCGATTCTGGGATCAATGAAAAAAGCAAATATTTTTTAAAACATTTGTAAAATGGAAAAACAAAGTTTACCAAAGATATGTAATTATATGAAACTCAGAAACATCATTTTAATACTATTAATGATACAAATAGTTATGAATTATGTTTGTAATCATTACGGATATCAATAAGTTTATATTTGAATGCTTTGACGATGGTAAACAAAATGTTCGTTGAAACATGAATAAAACATTAAATAATATCTAACATGAATAAAATAAAGGAGGTTGATGTTAACGAATACGAGTAGCAAGGCATAATGGGAAGCACTGGTCTCAACTACACAAATAATACTTTCTAACGTGGAGTAAAAACTATACTGAAATATACTGCTGATATAGATTGTAAAACCTGGACTAGGCAAGGAGTACTCAAACTGGATTTAATGAAAAGCCTATAAACTATTGAAGAGTATGATTAAAGATATGAATAGACTATTTGGGATAACAAATTTGGGATACATATTTTTTATCTTGATCGAAGTCACTGGGTTCTGATAGTCAGGTATGTACAAGTAAAGCGATAATACTTTGGATTTACATTGGCAATACAAATAATTCATGCTTGTTTTGTAGTACCTTGACTATTCATGGTTACAGGTATATCATTGTATAATACCTGGACTATTCATGGTTACAGTTATATAGTTTTATAATACGTGGACTATTCATGGTTACAGGTATTTATTTTATAGTACCTGGACTCTTCTTGGTCTCAGGTATATTATTTTATAATACCTAG
>KN882640.1:44830-56440 GCA_000934455.1 Apostichopus parvimensis
TACACTCCGGTCTTTAAAGAGGTTATGAAATGAAAAATGTTCATGTCTTGGAATGGTCTATCTACATTACTACAACACCACCCATGCACAACTTTCCGTAACTACGGCTTCAAACGCCAGAAATTCGCTGTCAAAGTATTCCCTAGAGACCTCTCGAGCTGCCACTCGTAAAAAAAAAACAAAGCTGCCCACCGCAGTTCATCTGACGTTATCAAAGGAACCATTTCAGCCAAAGCCGACTCCCCGCTGTTTACCGATACGGCGTTACACAGTTTACTACATGTAACCACAACACTCTTCTCATCAATTGAAAATGTCTTCTACCGAATCTTCCGATTCCGAGGAAATAGGACTTTACCTCTCAGGACATTCGTAAGCTTTGACGAAAATTATTTTCTTGAGGAAGAAGAGGAGAAAATAGTTTTCGAGGGTGATGAAGATAATATCGGTGTTTTTCCCTATCAATTGAGCCCCTTGCAGAAAAATTGTAAAACGATCCCGATGGCCGAGACGCGTCGCTGCCGATCGAATTCCCCGAGCAGAACGGTTGGACGACCCTGAACCGAAACTGGTCGGTTGAGCATAAACAAAACCACCGTTATTAAGACCAGCATATGATTTAAAATATCTCGAATGTCGATGATCCTGCTACTTAACTTCGTAGCGAAGCTTCTAGAATTTTGTGTCTTACAGTGCAAGGAAAATGTGACATTCTGTACAGTGCAACCCTATAATACTAGTAGTGGTAACATCGGGTCTTATCTTAACTAATAGACGTTGTAGCCTATAACAGGCTAGCTTGAGTAATTGTATCATCCAACTGTTACGTAAAATCACAACACAACGCCAGTTATACCACAAAAGAAAACTTGCAGATCTAGTATTGATTGTTCTAAAACCAACTGGCTTTAAAATTTGTGCAAAATATTAGGTAACCATAAAAAAAATCGTCATTTGCTGTATCAAGGAGGCCTAGGCTATGGTCATAACAAGTAATTTACTAATTTGGCAACAGTATAGGCCTACAGGCACTCGTAACGTTGTGTATGTGTAGTGTTTTGAGCGAGTCGTGTTCAAATTCTTCGATTTAAGTCATCTTTTGGAAAAGCTTGCAGTAGAAATCCGTCTTTACTTGTGGTGGAGCAACCTGATACCACATATTGGCTCGGCATATTTAACAGTTACGAGATAAATTTACGTACAAAAAAAAACTCCAAACGCCAAATCTCAATTACTACGGAGCCCTGCAACAGTATAATGTTGTGTGTTCTCAGACGTTTAAGAATGTAAACATAGCGTCTCGGAAGTGAGCTTAGTTCCTCGACTGACGTCACGCCGCATTACCGTAAAGTTTTTATTACCCTCGAATTTTTGATCGTATATTCCTCGAGGATGCGAGCTTTGTTTGACACAAATTGGGTAACATTGGAAAGCTACGAGTGTACAGAATACGATGATAAAGTTTTTTTCCATTTCATTACCTCTTTAACCCCCCACTCCCCTCCCTCCGCACACATGTTGTGATGCCATTGATACGAACTCTCATCAGTAAACTGTTGCCTATAGAATGTTGCCTATAGTAACTCACTATGGAATTGTTTACATTATCGGAAATACACCATAGCGTCGGATTATGTAAGGTTATTTCTTCTAATTAGCAGCCTAAACATTAGTAATAACTCCGATAACATAATAACATCCATAAATTAGACAAAATAGACAATTTGTAATAAAGTAGTTGTGGCTATATGGATGGTATATGGATTTGCCATACTGAGTACAAGAAACCTATTGCTTGTGAGGTCAAATCTCCTATAGGTCACCAGAGGTCAAACTCTGCAAAACCTTTTATATTATATCTAACGATGGAAATCGTGGATACCTCTAATACTTGGTGTGTGGATTCATAACATTGAGAACGATACCCCTATTGTTTTTTGGTTGAGGTGTGTATAGCCACGTACAGTAGACTGACCTGTGTTATCATGCCATAGTGGTATTGTAACAGCTAGTTCTGGTTTTACTAACAAGCAGAAGTCTAGTGCATTGAAGTCATCGAAACTTCAATGCATTTTGCATTCTGGTGTAACTAAGGTTTATTATACTTTGATCTATAGGCCACGATTCAAATGGGACGAAATATGATCGGTTCCCATATGCTCGTTATAATAACAGGTAGGTCCCATTCTCTGCGTTGAGGAATGGTAGCTCTCAGTTGAGCTAGTTTTAATTGAACAAAAAAAAAAACTTGAACGTCACTGTCACATTTCTACATTGAAAAGAGTCATGCAATTACCGACTAAGAACTGCTCTGCATTACTCAGATATGACAATAAGCCCCCCACAAAGACCAACAAAAACACCAACGACTTTCAAAACAACATGCACTTGCGAGTTTAGCAGTTGATGGGATGCGTCTCGTCGAAGGAAAATAAGTAGAAGTAAAGCAAAAGGCTTGACTTTCGCCGACGTTAGTGATTGTTGACCAACAATGTTACAGAACGTAGACTTCATTTCTTTGTTCCGTCTGAATTAACTCACTCTATTTTTACACAAAGAAGGTTTCTCTGCGTGAACTTTAAAAGCGATGATATCTTATATATACCTAAGCGTATGGTTTGCAAGGAATTAACAGTCGCTGTGTGAATACAACTTTGACTTCTTTAAAATTTGATACTTCCTGCTTGCTAAACGTATGTTTTGTGTACAACTTACCATTTTTCAATTCCAATACTACCAATGTATCGTTCATGTAGGATATACGACTATGAATATGACTACTAAAAAAGAATATACCTTTGTAACAGAACACCAGAATATTCACTTGGTTTCTCGGTTCCAATAAGTAAACAAAACACAAGTTTTGGTAACCTTTACAATTTTAATCAAATGTGATGGTGCACGGTTTCCAGTTAGAAGTCATTACTTATCGAGGCTTTTAGAGTAACTAAACACGTTGAGTGGGAATACAAACGTTTAAATTGCTAACACAGATTCATATTCCCCATTGGATCAGTTCATACACTTTGAGTTAACAAAACCATCATAAGTTGTGAACAACCAACACCTTTGCGTGAAGTTGTTAGCAACATAAAGGGTTCATTTACATATATCGACGGCGATCAAATATTGGACAGAAACCGGCCTTACACCTGCGTCATTACTCCTATTTATAGCTACCATGGAACTACCCTATTGAGCAACTCCTGTATACTATCGTATGCTCTGGTTAGCTACTTCATATTTTGTTGTGGTTTTTTATGTTACTTATTATGGGTGTTGTGTACTCGTTATGACAATTGCACATATATGAGTCGTGATGGCAACTTTCTGTGAGTTTGAACCACTGGTCAACAGGTCCATGTTCACAATAAGCTTTTAACACTGGGCGTTCAGAAATAACCAGACGCAGTTGTAAACATTTTCATGTTTTCACTCGTTCATTGGTGCGTTCTCGTTGGATGTTACATGGACTTCTGGGATTGTGGTCCATCATCATAGGGCTCGATTTATTTAGCATTTTGTCTATACTGCGCCCCAACTTATATAAGGTCTTGCTAGGTACTTTGTAATTTTTTTATGTTGAAGATCATATGCAAATATTACCATAAATATCACTACAGCTTAGAAGTTGATGATATTTACTCACATGTGACAGTAACAAGTCGGGTTAAAACGCATAGTGGCGGTTTTGGAAATCAGCTTGGTCAAAACTGTCGCTTCGCAATGTACTATTTGATAGGGGTATCATGTTTGCTATCATCTACGTTTTAAATATTGATATCTAGAAACGAATTCGAGATATCTGGAAATGAGTTCGAGATATCCGAAAATTAATTCGAGATATCTGTAATTATTGAATAAATGTTAAAATGGCTTTTCATTTGCGCGGTATTGATCGGCACAGTTATCATTTATAGCATCATTGTCTCTGTCTCTGGTGCTGAACTCGTTAGTTAGGTGATAATACAAGAATACAACATCTGGGTTACTTCTCTCATCTGTGAAATGACTACAAGTTAAAGTCAATAGACAAAATATGTGAGTAAACGCTGTGTACATCATTACCCAAGTTATTGTATATAGGTAAGACTCACAGCTACATAGAAACGTAGTTTACTGGTAACTCGTCCTTACATTGGCATAAGCATATACATGAGAGTATAATAATTTATATCTACACCGTTAAAAAAAGACATCAATTATTTTGCTATTGTTTTATGATGCAGTTTGAAATATTCAAGTGACTTCATCATAAATCCTATACGGATCATTTGGTCCGTTGCTGACATTATTTCATTTAATGACATTTTGCAAACATTTGCCATATTTTTTTACCCTTATGAGTTACTTATGTGTTATAAATTGACATGGGGTACCATTGCATCACTAATATTTACAGCAAGGGGAAAGGGGGGGTGGGGAGGTGGCACGTCACCAATAATATTCACAGCAGTTATGCTACTTATCCTCCTAGTACACTCCGGTCTTTACACCACCACGTCCCCTCCTCCACCACGCCCCCCTCCTCCACCACGTCCCCCTCCTCCACCACGTCCCCCTCCTCCACACGCATGTTGTGATGTCATTGAGACTGCCATTCGACTTAACATTAAGATACGAACTCACATTCAGTAAACTGTTGCCTATAGGTTGTTGCCAGTATTAACTATAACTACGGAATTGTTTACATTATCGGCAATACACAATAGCGTAGGACTACGTATAGGTAAGTAGCAGCCTAAACATTAGTAATAACTTTCTAGCTCAATTGCTACTTAACTCCAATTACATAATAACATAATGTAAATCCATAAATAAGACAAAATATACAATTTGTAATGAAGTAGGTGTGGCTATATGCAAAGACTCCGATTGTACTTGTTATATTACGCAGTTACAATGTGAACAGTGCCTGGTGCAGACATAGTACCGTACATACCTTTTTGAATGTAAGCAGACTATTCTTAACTTTCGGGTTTTTAACACGCCAAGTTCTCCGTCTGTTATCACCATTCTGAGACGTGAGATGATATTTCAAATAACAGAGTATATACTATTATGTTTAATCAGTGTTCGTAATGAATGAAAACCTGATTGAAGTGTGTATGACAGTCAAGATTTAGTGATTTATATGTTAACCCGTCTAATCAAGTGCGCTGTTTTCCCCATATATAGTAACGTCATTATTGTGCTATATATAGAATACGAAAATACCCAGTTTCGTAAGTAGACAGAAAATACAATGATCTGCCTGTCGTCGTGTAACTAAGCGCAGTAAGCGCAATCAAGTATAGGTTTCTATAATGTACTATGGCTTTTTTTTATTGCTTATAGATTTTCTAAATGAAATAAATCCGAATTTATGAAAATGATATTGTCACCGGTTCTATTTGCTACTACATGACAAAACAAATTCACGCACTTTCTAAAGGACATTGTGCAATATACTGTTGTTCAATACGCATCAACCCTTTAATAGTTTTCGATTATGTAAAAAATGGGGGAAAAAAGTGATGCGATGTGAAGGTTCAACAGTAGCAACACCAAGCCCAACCGCCTCGCCCCCCGGGAAAGACAGTTTTCCGTGCTCCCTTTGCTTGGTGCCCCAAATGAAATTTGTCAAATGAAGTAGGCAGGAAGGTGCACAACTCTTTTCGTCTTGATTTTAATAAGATGATCACTAAGTTCTGGAAACAGCAAAGGTTCTGAGGCTTTTATCTCTTGAGACCCATCAGAGGTCTTATGGCGGGTCCCTTAATTGACCGTACTCAAGTTACTATTATTCTGCGCCCCCTCCCTCAAAGTATAGCTCTCAAATTTGTGTTTCTCCAATCCCAAACGTCTTGCATACACTATAATATAAACTGGTGAGTGTGGTAGGGGTGGATTTGGGATGGGTGGCTTATGAGAGTGTTATGCTGCAAGAAATTGGAATACTATTATTTATACTAGTTAAATTATAAGTAATGGTCATTAAGTGTCTGATTAGTAATTATGTGGATATTGTTAAATGATGAGAATGTCAGGACAATGTAAAGTAATTATTGAGATCGTAAATAAGTGTGACTACATACATCCATCTGTGGTATTTGTGTTCCGACATTAATAGGTCAAAAGTTAAGGTTTAATTACCGCCACGGTATTGATGACTTTTCATTTCACGGTATAGGCTCTAAACAAATGTTTGTAAACATGGAGAGTGTTTTAAAGCAAAATGGTACTATATGTTTGCCACTTTTGAGACAATGGTGAAGAATTTTAAATTAAAACTTTATATTATTGATAAATGAAATGAGGCGTATTTACAAATTTTTCAGACTTTTACCTCTTATAACCTCAAGACATTTGACCTCCATAAAAAAAAAATAACAACTCATAGAGGGTGATCTATATGCTCAGCATCAACTTTACCCAAGCTTTGCGAGTGGAGAAATTGTGTTAATTAGTGTAACCCCTGCCCATTCCCCCTTGTTTCCCATAAAGCACAGACAGAGATGAAAGCAGTGGATTTATTTCTTGAAACTTTTATTTGGTCTTATTTGCCATCTCATTTTCAAAGTGATTTGTCTCAACAAATTAATGCAAACAAAGTAAAGACTCAACGAACAAGCGTAATGAAGGACTACGTAATAGAAACAGACAAATACATATAGCCTGTTAGCTGAGTAATATGTATTCAGTCTTGGCCTAACGTAACCAGTTCAGTACAATAATCGACGCAATTTGGACGCACTGCAGAACTTAAGACGCTATATGAATAACGCAAAACGAACACGATCCGTCAATAACGCAAAACGAACACGATCCGTCAATAACGCAAAACGAATGCAGCGCGTTAATAACGCAGTCTAACGTCTTTTAACTTAGAATACAGTCACGCAGCCAACGTTAGAAGGATTAATCCTCTACTAAAGAGAGAACTCAATACCCCAAATATTCAGATTTGTTTCTAGGACAGGTTATAAGATGAACACAGTACTGTACATAGGCTGTGTGGACAGTAAAGCCAGCCTAGTCCTCATATATTTTACGTTAAAGCTTCGATTCAACTAAATGCGTCACAAAGATAACGGTAAGTAATGACAGATCATTCGTCTAATTAGCTTGAAACTTATTTCTTATTAGATGAAGAAATGCTAAGAAAGCGAGACCTGTCAAACTGCTGTCTCAAGGATAATAACTACGGGCTTAGTTATGTCACTTACAAAACGTTCATACTCTTTAAAAAAACAAAACATTAAGATAGTCACGTCGGATACGTTTATCAATGATTTACGTACAATTACTTTTTCAAAGGTCGTACATAAAATTCGCCTTTAGTGGCAGACACTTTCCGGAGACCCTCAGTTAACGTGCGCTCTCTGTGCGTCACTGAGTAAGGTGCGTGAAAATAACGGAAATGTCTCTTTTGTAAGACACAGAACTTGATTGGTTGCGCATCACGCGAGCCTTTACTGATAGAAAACAACAGTTCCAGTGGTTTGCTACTTAACTGACACAGCTACACTACTATTAGAAAATCTACATTTAGACTTCCACCGTATCTGAGAGAAGACTCAAACATTTATACATGCCCCGAAGTGGTTACAAAGAAAAGCCACCAGCGGCGTAAACAAATAAAGTCGGCTATACACAGTGAAGTTTCGTTAGACTTAGTTTAAAGGGTGTGAAGACTCACGCAAAAAGAAACGTCTAACGCCGGTAATCTGACCTAGTTTCGAATGAGGTGTAACAGAAGTGTTAGACACCACCATCGATCCCAGTAAATACACACAAGGCTTGCTACGGTAATTATACACTAGTGTACAGTCAGTACATAACAGCTGCGGTCAATACCCACAGCACAGTGTACACACGATACAGCGATTGACATCTCAGGTCCAGCTAAAGATAACAAGGTATCACGTTTTATTACTGTCTGCATTTTGTAGCGACAAGAGAAAAACTTCACATGCAAGCAACGGAAAGTTAACTTTTTAAAGATGGCGGCACTTCGGTTGGGGAGAGTCTTCAATGCCTTTAAGACTTTGACCTGTCTTGAGCTCTTTTTAGTTTTGACCTCTACAGAAAACAATACCGTTCTTGTTATCACTGAATTGCACCAACACACTTTTTATAAAGTTCATCAAGTATTACATATTTGGAAGTTCTCAATTCACAAGGTTTTTTAGACTTTTGCCATTGGTAACCTCTAATGATATTAGACCTATATATACGAAATAACCAATTAACAATTGCACTTACTATGTAAAATGCACACATGAAGTTTATCCATGCTTTATACTTTTGAAGTTATTGCGTAAACAAGTTGTCACACTTTTTCTTATGGTAACCTCGAACGACTTTTTGCATCAACGGAAACAACAACGATCTTAAAGGTGATCCATTTACCGCGTATGAAGCTCACGTAGGTTTCAATTATGAAATTATCGAGTTTACACGGTTTTCAGACAATTATTGGCACTGAACATAGCCTGCACTTAAAAGGGGGGGGGGAAGGTCTGTGCTTAGTGATGACATTTCTTAGACCATTAACGTTAAGAAAAAAGTTAATGCGTTTGGTCTTAATTTTGTGCAGGATTGTCACCATTAAATTGTTGCAGTCTGGAATGCTACTTTAAATGAAGACTTGCCGATTTCTCTGACCAAGCTGGACTGGAAGTCTAATTTATTGCCGTATTCAATGCAATCCTTGCAACTCAGAATTTTAGAAAAGGAAAACATATGATTACAATGAACAAGTTCTAAATCGGCATCTGAAATTATGCAAACAAATAGCACAAATAAAAAATGAATAAAAAGAAAAGAAAAAAAGTACTCACTTCCAAGTGAAATGTGCAAAAATGTGAAGAGAGTTTCTGTACTGATATGTAAACATTAAGTGAGTCCTTAGACACTGAGCATATTATTGTATAATTCAGTTTTCAACAATATTAAACATACAATCGTCGTAGAAAAGGATTAAAACTGGATCCGAAATTAAGAGTTGATAAAATAAATACAATCACATAAGTTAAGATATCGCCGTGTAATACGGTGTATGTACGATATCACGGTGTAATATAACCATTTCACAGAATAATTCTCATATTTTGCCTAACAAAGTACGCAATGGACATTACAAAAAGGGGACGCACTATACTTTGTAAAGACACGACGTCACCACTTGTATGCTTTTCGTTCTAGTTGATGGAGAAGGCAGAGTAAGTCTTACCGTTATCTCGGTTCTGCTTGTTAATACTACGCGTATTACATTACACAAACGTACATACAAATATACCAAAATACACAATTCACAATTAAAACAGGAAAAGAAACTGCAACATTTTACTTTATACACAGCTGGTTGTTACTGACAAAAGTGTTTTTCTTCCAACATTGAAGTTATAACTTTACAATGCTTCACTGGAATATTATAATAATATTTAACATTTCAGTCAGTTCTTACGTTAATGCAGTTAAGTAATGATACACATGCGCTCAAACAGAGCCTATATATACGGGAAATATGTAATATGTAATGTTGCTAACGCGTTGTACTGCTTTCCGGATAACCTATACGTCTCCAGCGAGTGTTGAAGCTCCCGAGGACTTCTCGCAACAAGTGTTAAGTAAATCCACTACCAGGTTCACCACACCTTTACAGCTGTCTTTGACAATGTCGTCAGTTTTAAGAGTAGCAAATTTCGGATCAGAATCCAATTCTATGGTAAATGTCTCCCCTATATCGCAACGTGCGGCACTGTGCTTACGCCAGTTGTCTAAATGATGAATTGCCCACAGCCACAAATTGTTCTTGTCGTACATTGGTTGAATCTAAAATGAAAAAAATCTAACATTGGAGGGCTATCAGATATAAAAAGGGAAACTTTGGTAGCGGTTGTGACATTGCGATACTGATGTTTGCCTTTATAACTATGTCATCTGTCGTCAAATTTTAGGACTAAACAGTAACTTATACCATTCCTTGGAAGAGAACATTTGGCCCCATTCCCCACTTTAGCATTACTCCAAACCGTTATACACTAAATTGTCCAATTTAACAGTAATCAATAAGTATACCTATAAATATGTATAAATGCATTTCGAATGACTAACAAATTCATTTAAACTTTGTTTTATTTATGAGCAATTAATTTATATACCATGCGTAACCCTTGACTGTAGTAAGAAAGGAAAGTAAAACTTCAACTTATTATGACTACATGGCAGAGATATAATTGTTTTGAAATAACTGAGCAATTCATTCATTCAGATATTGAAAGATTTTGCGGAAACATTTGACCATCTGAGGTCTTCTAAATAGGTGACTGGTTGAGAGAAATTCCCTTGTATACTGCAACCAATTTAATGTAATCATCGTAACATGCTTATGGCGACATCTGCCCTAATTTTGTAACTGTGGTTGTGCAGTTTCGACAAGAATTGTGCTAACGTGGCTTGTTAACATGATGAACAAGCCTCTAGTAGGATTGATGCAGTTTTCAATCATTCTGAGTTCGGTTGTTAATAACGTCCTATTCCTGTTCACTTTTACGCTATCATAAAGTGATGACTGGAAAAAACGTTGATCCATTTGAATAAAAATCATATTGTTACTTCTGGTGAATTCAAACGAACTTTGACCTCCACAAAAAGCAATAGGCCTTTCCTAATTACATGTGAAAAATCTCTCAAAATTTTTTTACAATTTGAAACCAACATATTAAGTATGACATTGGTCTAAGCTTTTCTTAAAGTGATATCGTGTTTACTAATGTGACCTAGTCTGCGTCTACTCAATATGGGGCATAACTGTACCAAATATGAAATATATACAAGCTTCTCCAATTTATGGAGCACAGACTACGTTTGTCCACCAAAAAAAAAAAGCCATGCTGCTTTCATATCAGAATACCAAGTATGAGATTGGCCCAAGCGTCCATCCAGGATATTTTTTTTTCTCACTATTTATCTAAATTTGAATTCGGGTGACTTGAAATGACCTGTCACCTACACAATCAGCTTCTGGTACTCGATATGATAAATCCCCATTCAAAATATGTGATCTATAGGAGATCTCCTTCTTGAGATTTGTGTTTACATAGTTTTTACATTTCGACAAATAGTGACTTCAAATCATCTTTTACATTCACAAGAAAACAGTAGCTTCGTCTACCTTATATCGCGCATGCGTGTACTGCGCATCACAGTTCATTCACCATCACATTCACCATCATTGGTTACGGATATACGAAAACAAACATCAAGTCTTATTTTGCCATTGAACAATTCTATGTAATACCCAAAATACAAATGCATATAGGTTTCAATGATAAAAAATTTCCTTCTGCAGTTGACTTTTACTGAAAAATTCCTTCATCTAAAAATGTATTTTGTCAACATCTCAATGTCATATGGATTTTTATGTAAGTATTAAAGTACCTCAGTGATTTTCTCCAGTAGGTATTCGGGCAATTTGACTTTCTTTTCTGCCCATGACGTCACTTCCTTAGTACACTTTTTCTTATCGACGTTCCCTGTTTTGCCATCAAATACAACTTGGAACAACGAAAATCGCGGTGGATTGTCTATAACGAGGTCCTGTCAATACAGATTGAAAACAGT
>KN882640.1:69474-85190 GCA_000934455.1 Apostichopus parvimensis
TATATATATACGGGAAATATGTTATATGTTATGTTGCAAACACGTTGTACTGCTTTCCGGATAACCTATGGAGCTCCAGCAACTGCTGCAGCTTCCGAGGACTTCTTGCAACAAGTTTCAAGTAAATCCACTACCAGGTTAACTACACCTTTGCAGCTGTCTTTGACAATGTCGTCAGTTTTAAGAGTAGTAAATTTCGGATCAGAATCGACTTTGATGGTAAATGTCTCCCCTATGTCGCAACGTGCGGCACTGTGCTTATGCCAGTTTCCTAATTCCTGAATTGCCCTCAGCCACATATTTTTCTTGTCGTACATTGGTTGAATCTAAAATAAAAAAATAGAATGGACTGTCTCAATATAACTCTGTCATATGCTGTCAAATTATTGAAGCATTTCAGTACCTTATAATATTCCTGGGAAGAGAACGTTTTCAACGATTTGGGACTTACAGTTCGGAGTCTTGGCCTCATTCTCTACACATTTAAATGCCATGCTTCCAAGTTCTGTTAATATTTAGAATATCAAAATATCAAAATACCAAAAATGAGATTGGTCCAAGCGTCCCCTCCAGGAGAGACATTGTGTTTCAACTGTTTATCTAAATCTGACATCGGGTGATTTCATATGAACTGTCACCTCCATAAGCAATAAAGTTTTTCTTAGCTGTCAAGTTATGGGCAACTTTCGAACCATTATCAAGTATAACAGTGAACTGAGTGTGCAATGGTTTTCCAACGCTGCAAACCCTCTTAACCCCCTCTAGTGTTTCAGGGATGCTGATGTCGTTGAAGAAGTTTGCTTTTAGTTCTTGCCGTGACATGTACCTACAACACGCCTCTAGGCTGTCCTTTTGAATTGCCCACTTTAGTAGTTCCGCAGTTCCTCCTCCAGTGATACAGTTTGCCTTAGCCAAATAAACATCTGCATATAATTCATCCGAGAGGATGCTCGAATTTCTGGCATTTAACTCTTCTGCCATTTGGATGACAGTTGCCCATTCTTCGCAATCACTTTCCTTTGACTGAATTCCACTTCTCAAATAACACTTTCCTCGACCAAAAATTACCTCTACTTGATGGAGTTCATCTTGCGAGGCACTGTCGTTATACAACATTCCATATTGTTTTTGTGCTTCATCAATATTCCATAGCAACAGATTTGCGTTCGCAAGCTTAAGTTTTGCTTGACAAGTCACGTTTGAATCTCCACCACTTTGCGTGCTATAATTCTCTAAAGTAGTAAGACATCGATCGTTAATCTTATCGAAAGAGGAAGGCGGGAGTGTCATAATATGATCGTCATCAGTTGTTAAGCTCATGGCAAGTTGAATGATCCTGTGAGAGAAAGTAACGTGTTCAAGAGGCGTAAAGATCTTAAGCTTGATAGCTGATGTAAGAGCTTTGTACTCGCTGTATTCTTGATGAGGCTTGTCTTTAAAATGACTCATGAACAGATCGTCGTATATCTTACGTGCTTCTTGAACATTACCCAACTTTGCCTGCATTTCACCAATTCCTACCAAAGCAGCATAATGACAACAATCTAACTTTTCTGCATTTTTAAAACATTCCAGTGCCTTTTGATAAAACACGAAACGATTCTCCATCGCGGCTTCGTGATATGATTGAGTACGGTAGAGAAAACCTAACTGAGCATGAACCTCTGCAAGGTTTACGTCTTCGATCAGTTCCTTCAACATATTTTCTGCTTGTGGAAGAAATGGGGCATTTAGCTTATAGAATTTAGCTGCTAAAATACGGATTTTGCTATTAGTAGGATCCGAATGTAAAGCCTTTTTAAGTTCACGTTCTGCTTGTTCACGAGAATCACTGTTCAAGTTGAATAATACTTGACCATAATATGCTCTTGCAAGATGGTATTGTGAATCGATCGTTAACACTTGTTCCAAGTACTTTTTTTCCTTCTGAAACAAATCCTCAATATCATTAGGTAAAGGATATTTCCAACCTCTAACTCCACGCTGTTGACGGGCATCCCTTCCAATCATCAGTGCTAAACCAAATAACCATTGGGATTTATCAGGGACATGATTTAGTGCAACTTCATACAAACCTATGGCTTGTTTGCTCCATCGTGGCCCTAACCGTGAAAGTATATATGCATGGACAATAGTCACGTAAGCGACGTACTTAGGGAACTGTATTTTATTTTCTTCCAACTCCTTCAACGTTGCCTCAACCGATGAATCAGGTCGTAACCACATGCGAAATGTGTTAATAACTACGCTGTATCCAGTTATCGCTTCTTCCGAATCGCATGAAGTGACGACGATATCCTCGGCTTGCTGTAAGAAATCTAGAGCCTTGATAGGACTGTCTCGCGACCGATTAAATAGAGATCCTTTCCCGTCTAGGTACTCGAGAGCGGCTCGATAGATATTTACCTCGATTGGCATCTCCCATTCAGCATTTTCATCTTGGTCAATGTGAAATTTCAGTTTCGCATGATCAAGGTCGGAGATATCATGGAGACCCCAGTCTGGGTGTTGCGGACATGGGTTTTTCTTCCACCATTCTGGATCATCCATTGCACTTTTGTCTCGAGTACACTGAAAATTAAAATATATACTGGTAAGTATTTCCAAATGTTACCACACACTTAGGAAGGGTCACTGGCCAGAATGGCCACTAAATAATTGGCAACAAGGGTGCCAGGAATGCAGTTTCCGCAGTGCTTAAATGTTCTCATTCGCTTATCGTTAGCATCATAGACTTTTGAATTTGGTGAAAGTGCACTGCAGTTAACAGGAGGCATTTCTGAATTAAATGTTCGCGGGCATTTTCACGGTCATTTGAGGTCATAAGAAGGCATTTTTGAAATTCACAACAGATTACCACTCCTCTCTCAATATTTGATCAGTTTACCCCAAGTTGCGCACAGTGAATGTTGTGATTACAATGAGTTACACTTGTTTAGGGAATGCGGTTATCTTTTCAGAAGCGGTCGTTTTGAAACTTTACTATTTTCTCTCTTATTGCTGTATTATTCTCTTAGTGTACTGGAAACATATTTCATCAAACTCCCGCTGTAGTCGTTCCCTCTTTCTATTGCATATAATATTTTCGTTATTCAACGTTATTTAATGATTAATTTGAATGTTTGCCTTTTTTGAAGACTTGTGGCAAGTTCGTAACACCCATGCCCTGCTCTAAAACAGTCAGGACAGTACATTGATACAGTGTGCAAGAAGGTATTCACCATACTTATCGCCCTATAGGCTTCTCCAAAGCGTACCTCAGGAAAGTTTCCCAATCTCACTTTCACTTCAGGGTATTAGCTGTATCATTCGGGCACGTAAACTATCACAAAGGTTGTATACAACATGTATTTAGTTACGTTTTAAAATATGCTCAGAACTTCAGACCAAGGATCTGTTCAGACTAGTGCCTTTTATTTTAGCAGAAAACAAAATGTCACATGAGCTACATGGTTTATAAAGAGTGTGATACTTGACATACCAAGAATATGTCCCTCAATACATTCTGTGTCCGAGATGCCTTACGGAGACTGGGATTTCTAGTTTGGGAACTGTTATACCACAATTCATTAATTCAAGAACACAATAAAGTTTGCCTAGCTAGATGGGGTGGTTTAAGGCAACGACCTTGCCATGTTCTATGTGAGTTGCGAGGAATGGGTGGAGGAGATGAAGAGCAATACTTAGTGGACACTTGTGTAAGATATTGTGCAAAGAGATTTGTTTCTACTTTCTTTTTCTGTGACAGTAAGAACTGTTGCATTTTCGACAAGGGTGACAACTGGCTGGAGAGTATTACAAATGTTTCGAGTTTTAGTTTTCCCGATTGTTGAGGACAAGTGTACCATATCTATTTGGTAGTAGGCACTAATCATTTGTTAGAGTGAAAGTTCGTCAGGAAAAATCATCAGCACGTTAAAATCTAACATATCAACATATCAATATATCAACTTATCAACGTCGATTGGGACATGTTGATGTTCACTTGTAACATACTAGTTGTTCTTTGCAACAACCCAGATAATGTATAGGCTACACGTATACTTAACTGCCATCGCCAATTTCTTGTTCAGCATATATCATAAGATCGTCAGAATTGTCAAAAAGATATGCTAGGAACTCTGAAATGTATATCTCTCAAACTCTCGCGGTTGAACGATACATTTATGTATGAGAACAGAGTACACAGGATTATCAGCTAGGTGTGTAGTTACTTTCTCCAAAACGCGTAACCAGGGGACAATGGGGCGGATCCCCCCCCCAAGTTTCAGAAGTGTGGAAATTGGATACATCTTATTCCCATTTATGACTAAAAATAAATTTCATAGGCATAGCTGTATATTTATGCCTTTTGTCACCCACACTTGTGAAAATGTATCTACGCCGGCAGACAACACAGAATCACCATATCGAAAAGGGAATGTAAAACTACAATGCTTTTGAATCTGACACTGAACACAGAATTATCCCTTTTTGTAGGTAAAACAAGCCGTAATTATCAGGAGTGTTGATATTTGTTAATTTAATATATATATATGTATCTGTTTTAAGGTGGCGTAACCAGATTTTTTTACCTGGGGGCTGAGGGGGCAAACCATTGGAAGGCAAGTTTCGCTCGAGACCAGTTCGATCATTTTACGTATTTTCCAATATGCCCCAATCTCAAACACTTGAAACGGCATGGTAACGGTAATATCAATATCCACTGGGTTTATCGGTTCCAATTAGTAATCAAAACACCAGTTTTGGTAACCTTTACAATTTAAATCAAATGTGATGGAGCACGGTTTCCAGTTAGAAGTCATTACTTATCGAGTCTTTTAGAGTAAACTAAACATGTTGAGTGTGAAGATCGACACACGTTTATATTGCCAACACAGGTACATATTTTACCTTTAGTTCATACACTGTGAGTAAACAACACCATAGTAAGTTGTGAACAACCAAAACCTATCTCCTAACAGTAATTTTGAGATCCGAAAAACTAACCAGCAAGTCACATTTGAAAACTTCTAGCAATTTAGCATGGTCAAATTTTGGGGCCAATATACTGATAATCTTAAAAGCTCAACAAATCTTTGTAAGTTAGTTGATATATCAGAAAAAGCCAGTGACTGCAGTGTACATGACGTTACACAAAATCGCGGCTTCATTGGCGATGCATCTCCCAAATCATAAAACTGAGAGCACACTTTGGGTCCATTGTGAAGTGCAATATTTATGGGAGCGATGAGTCACCAAACTAAACGTTTCACTGTCTTTAACTTTCTCATTCCATAGTCCCTCTATGTACGGCTCTGCCTTATTCCATTAATATACAGCTCCACCATCCAGTGATAACTGACAACTGTTTACAACGGTATTCTGGTGGCTGAAGTTGATTGGTTTAGCCAAATATATGGACTGAACTCTAAATCTTTGATCTGAAACCATATACCATGATTGCATTCTATCGCTAAGATATGATTCTTTTCTTCCTTCAAAATGTAGCCATAGTTTATAAATGCATCTGGCAACAACAAAATGGAATATGTCATCATAGCAACGAGAATATTATAATAGCTCCAAGTAAAGCTTTTGAACAGCTTGTGCCCAGATGACGTCACATACCATCTACTGTGATTAATATCCTGCAGAAGGTTTTGAAAGTTTGAACGTTTAGCAATTCTTTAGTCACCTGTACATTGTCAGTATACGAAAACCCTGAAAGCTGTCCCCCATATGAATTTGTGTACATTGTCAGTATACGAAAACCCTGAAAGCTGTCCCCCATAGGATACTGTTTTATTATATTTTGATGGGTCTTTTATCAGCTTCGTTTCCTTCCATCTAATGATGGCGTACACGAATTTTACACGAAAGTGAAAACTAAGAAAGTATAGTGACAAAAATAAAACTGCTAAATAAAGCCAATTAACGGATACGAAAAGTAAAGGAGAGGGAGAGGGAGACCAGAAACACATAAGCATATTTGGACAGTTTTGGAATATTTATTCACTCATGTTCATAATGTTACAATTGGTCTTATTGGTTTGTTACTGCAACTTAAGGAAGGTCTTCCCTTCATATAGGTGTATGATGTACTTATATTTGCGCCACTTTATAGTCTAGTACATCCATATAGAATGCAGCACCTTGGTGTTATTACATATGTTCACACATTTGCGGTTAGCTTGACATGGTATTCAAGTAGCTATATATGCTACATTTATCTTAAAAGAAGAAAATACAACTTGAAAATATAATAAAATATAAAACATGAAAATGGAAATAAACGAATCTGGAAATGACCCTTTCAACGTTAACGTTTGTGTAGACAACTTCGTTTGTGGATATACGATAAGTAATAATAACTGCATTCATATTGTTGGTAACTGTGACTTCATTGAGATATGTAGTGGCAATGTTCATCAACGAACAGAGCAGCATATATTTGACTCTGGCAACGATAACGCATTAGCACCCTCTTTTTAATGTGACGTCACAGTAACCAACTGTTTGTGCATATTGCGATTAGCTGTTAATGCATTTCGAAAGCTTCTTCAAAGGGTTTCGGTGAGAGTGTGGGTTAGGTTGTTAGGGAATTCGAGGGTGAACATGGGGTGAGTGACTGAGTGAGCGAAGCGATATTGCCCGCTAGACAGATGAAAAAGAATTCGTGCAAAGTAATGTTTCCCCTATTGAGGAGCAAGACCTCAGTCATCGGTTTTGAAACATCTTCGTTCTGCCCCCGAGAAAATCTCTTCACAGTCAAAGGCAAATTATGAAAAAGGAACATGTATGATTCTTTCATAGCAGGGAGTGAAATAACGTCACCTGAAAGGATTTTCCGGTTGCAAACAATATAAAAGTTTTATTAAAGAGATAAAACATTCCACACTGCTATAGTTGAAAACCACATCTCAAATATCCACCGTCTAACTCTAGATATGGTAGATTGAATGTAACCTATTTTGACTGGCTAAACTTTCAACTACTGCAGGAAGTTAGATCACAGTAGGGGGTCTATGACGTCAACTGGACAACAGTTTTGTTTTATTATCATCTTCTTCTTGTTGATTTATCATTGATGCATGACACAACTAGAATGTTTACTTAGCTGTCAAAGTTGTATGAGCTTAGAATTTAATATTTCTTCTGTAAAAATATGAGTTGATAAATATTTGACAAAATATAAAGAAAGCAAAGCCCTATTCAACTGAAGTGCCCCTATGCCATCTATTCTGCTGTTACCAGATGCAATTGACAAAATATCACAAAGTAGAAAAATTCATATCTTCGACATATATACAGAATGCTAAGAGGATATGATTTTCGCTCATGAATTAAGCATATTTTCTGCAATTTTGCCTATTAAACAATAATATTTACCTACTGACCAGAAAGTCTGTTTAAATTAAAACCGTATGACGAAGGGTCAATTGTAAAAAGTAAAAAGTAAAATTGTACAGCCCCCAATAAAACCCAACAACAACAAACAAACAAATGTAGCAAACAATTCATCTCCAATACGGCAATATATTCTGCTAAAATGTTAAGTAATCGATTCATTTAGTCATTTAGATAATTGATGATTTTATTACATTCATTTTTTTCAAAATTCCACTGATACAATATCAGATTATATGTTATCATTACTATTTGTAAAATAAACGAACAACGACAAATGACAGGGAACTAACAAGCTAACTGTTAAGACAGCAAACTGACTCACTCACTCTGGAACAGAGATCGGGGATTGACAAAATGACCAATGCTACGTCCTTCGCGGAGAATTTACTGGCAGACCATACGATAAGGTAGGCAGCAAATTATGCTAACGACTAACGTTATATACTTACTATTTAGGCTACAGTGTACTGTTTACCGGCCGAAGTGTATAGTCTTAAAACAGCTTGGTTGTGTCTGTGACGTCTCGTTATACTGTTACCGCACGAATAACAGTAACGTACAGTTCGAAATTACGTAACCGTAAACGAAATCTTGTTTCCAACAGCAACAGCTTTTTGATAGGTCATTCCTCAGCCCGTTTCCTATTGATAACACACATTTGTATTAAGTCAACAACGAGGTCCATTACACCTTCGCAACTTTCTCTCACGATATCTTCAGTTTGTAAAATAAGATCAGGCTTGCCTGCCATTTTGATAGTAAATGTTTCCCCTACTTCGAACTTTGAGAGATTATGACTTTTCAAGTTATTCAAGCTGTGTATGGCCCACAGCCATACATTTGCCTCGTCATTCATTGGTTGGACCTATACGGAGAAAGAGAGACAAGTAGGGGAGAGCAAATGAGAGATGTGTAACATAGAACTAAAAAACTAGAAAGCTGTATAATGTGACGATGATGACTATGACAGCCGATTCACACAGAGGTTACAGTAACTACTGTAAATCTTAAAGTTTTGTACCACAGTAAAAACTGGATCGTGCTGACAAATCTGATAAATCGGTAGCATGTGCTATTAAGTTTACAGTAAGAACTGAGGATATTTGTAATACCAACAAATCCCAAACAACTGGATTTGTTGGAATTACACATATCCTCAGTTCTTACTGCAATCCAAATAGCACATGCTACCGAATTATAGCACGATCCAGTTTTTACTGTGGTACAAAACTGTAAGATTTACAGTAGTAACTGTTTTCTCTATATGTATCGGGTGACTATGACGGTGACTTTTGACGATGACGGTGACGACGCGACGATGATCCTTCCATAAGATGGAATATGAGTGGAAGTTAAGACGGATGTTTCAACCATATCTACTGAAGAACCACTAGGCACAACATTATTTTATATATTCTTTGCACTGCTGAAAACAATAACAATGCTACCATTGTTGCAAATTGTATTTGTATACCACTTGTAATATTTTGCGTAATGTCAGCTTGAACCTCTGTTGCTAATGAAATTTAAGAGTCTGGACCAATGGATCTAACATATACATACCTGTCTAATAGGTCAGTTCCTCTGGTGCAGCACAAACATAATATAGAAACCATTAATATACCGTGACACATCTACAATGCATTACGAGTTTGTCAATAACAAATGTTGTGAATGTCATACAATGACGTTCTGTTACTACAGAGCATGTTTTGATTGAGTTATTAGACTGTCTAAACAATTGGATAACATCAACATGGAAGCCTGCACAAAGGAACCACCGCGTCATCGTCAAGTTAGACTTAAAGAGATATTCAATAGATGTTGTATTTGCTTGTTGAAGATAAGCCTTTTCTCATTTGTGTGGCAAGTGCCGCATTTGAAATAAAATTACCTCAACAATCCTCCTCAAAAGTCCTTCGGGTAGGTCTTCCTTAGGAAGTTCAGGAAATATTTTCTTGGCCCATTTCTCTACCTCACGCTGGCATTTATCCTTGTCGATCTTGTCGGCTTTCGTGATTATGAACATAGAGTTCCATGGTTCTTCTTCCATAAGACCACTCTGCGAGGAAAGTAAAATTTGAAGGAGAATATTTTACTTTGGGAAGTGCTTTGTTTTATTGTACTGAGAGAGTCGCATCACTTCTTAAAATCAGTTACAGAGTCTGAATGCATGCGTAAGATATATGCAAAATGAGGTTAGCAGCAGCTTGTAATAATAATTAGTTCAAGTTTGTATTCGTTTCATTGTGTAGGATAATCAATATGCCTTCAAACTACTGTCGAACTTGTATAGCCCACTATCGCGGAGGCATGTAACTTTCTGGTTTGTGCATGTTAAAAATGCATTTATTGCAATGCCGCCCTCTAAATTCTTGCACTGACCAAGAGCACGGTCAGCCAAATCGAAATTTTAAACCTCTTATATTTATATGATAATGATTTTGATACATGTACTAGCTTACTAGCAACAACTTTGGCTGCCGGATCCATTTGAGGCAATAACTGGGCGACCAATCCAGCAACGAACGTCAAAATGTACTTTTAATGGCCCTTTGAACTCATCTAATATGCCCTTTAAATTTCACACTGAGATTATAGTACCTACTGCAAGTAAATACTGAATCGTGCTGATAAATCATATAAATCGGTAGCATGTGTTATTAGGATTACCGTAAGAACTGAGGATATGTGTAATCCCAACAGATGCATCAAACTGGATTCGTTGGGATTACACATATCCTCAGTTCTTTTGGTAATCCTAATAGCACATGCTACCGATATATCAGCAAGCTCCAGATTTCATTGTGGTATAAAACTTTAAAGGAGATATATAATAGACTTAGACCTTTCTTCATTTGTTGTGACATGAATATTGCAAAATAACAAAACAGTTATTGTTCAAGCATTATTAAATTTTTTGGGTAATTAAAGGGGATATAAACCCTAGAGTTTTCTGCTTGGAGAATATCGTTTGGCAGTAGGCTCTGTTCGACAACACGAATGCCTGAAGACATTTCTTTCAACCTTAAAATTCGATTTAATTGTCACCATGGCATTTGCCATTTTGTTTGAATTTCGGCAGTTCCCGCTTGTTTCGTGACGTAAGCGAGTCACATATCACACTTCAACACATACATTTTCTATGCGCCGTTCATGATAAGTAAGGCAATATGTAGTCAAATTTTTCTTCCGAATCCCTTTCCGGGCACAGGAATTTTGAGCAAAACAGAACATGCATTTGGATTTGATTGCTATCAAATTGAGCCTGGATACACAGTGGAGGAACTGAGACAACGAGACAAACAGCTTGCTAAACAGACCGCATCTGTGACCGACACTGGCAGTTACTATGATGTCAGTACTACGAACAGTAGTAACAGTTCTGCGACGGAGGGGCAAGCGTGGTGCTCTAGTGCCATTTGTACGTTCTCTCTTTCTCTTGAAACATTTTCCCGTCAGGAATAACATAATATCGTTTACCCTTCCATGCTCCTTCCTCCCCTATCCCGTTGGGGGTTTAAACCCCTCCCCCCTTGAGTTTTCTGAATTTAAAAAAAAAACCTTCTTTTGTACGCAGTGCCCTCCTATTTCGCAGGATCCACAAAGAGCGCGCATAGATCTACCCAGGATCGAGTTGAAGATTGTAATTTGAGTGATTTGACCCAAATTTCTGCTCCTAAAAAACGAACTCCATTCAAAGTAGGTAATATGTATTGGCTGTAGCCCTTCATGCAAAATGGTGATTTAGATAAATAGAGATGACCGCACCATTTAGCGTTAAAGCCACGTCCTGAGAGTAATATTTTCAAACCTGGAGAGAGACGCACCCTCACCTTAGACCTTTCCCCTAGGACGGCCGTCACTAATCGCCCAAGCATCAACAAACTTGCAAATTTTACATTCCAGTCATTTCAATTTTGCTGAGAGTGAACACGAAATCTCCACTTAAATATCATTAGGGGTTCTGTTGCCCAGTGTCCTTGCAATTATGACTGTTGGGGGTCTCTGCAGAGGCACTGATGCTGCCATTTTGGCTGCTATTGTAAAATTTCCTGCGCTCCGCGCCAACCGATGGTGGCGCTTCGCTTTATAGTTACTACCGTCACTTTAAGTTTGCTGAGAGTGCACACAGAAACCCGACTTATCTAAACGGCCAGGTGTTATTTTTGCTGGTAAGTGTTATAAGCTGGCCTGCCTTTTCGCAAAATAGTTCCCGACCAACAAATGGTGGGGTCCTGGTGGGGTTTTATTACCCCCCCCCACAAAGTCGTGAACACCTCTAGGCCCCTCCAGACACACCTACACTCAGTTGGAAAAATTCTATTCAGTTGGAATTTTGGAGTTTCTTCACCCCCTAATCATCTGATCCTAGCTACCTCCCTGATTGGTTGTCCACAGATGATTGTGCAACATTATAGATAGGTTTTGAAGTAAATTTAACGAGAAATGTGAATTTTAATATTCGGAACAAATAGTGGGCTTTAAACCTTCAAAAGGTGGACTGACGGGTATTTTAGGCCGCGACGTAGAATCACCTACAAAAGCAAAGATCCACGGGAGATGTGATGAGGTCGAACATGATGTGGGACGGGTGACAATCTTCAAAAAGGTTATGGATGAAAAAAACTGTTGGGAAATTTTTGGTTCTCAGGCCAAAGTGTACATCGGGTTGATCATTCTCATGCTCTGGAAGTGCCATTTCCGGTGATTTGGGGGTTATCAAAACCAAAAAAAAATCCCAATGGTGGTGCTCCGCTTAGATAGTAATTCGCGCCACCAAGATTAGAATATCGGATACGCGCCTGATCAAATCCCTCCCTTGGTAAAAACTAGATCCGCCCCTGTATGAGGTAAAAGAGTGACAATTACATGGATCGCAACATTTCAAAATTTGCTCAAATACGCCGAACCCTGCTTGCATAAAATCTCTTTTAGGGACTTTGGTAATGCTGGCCCGGGCCCCTACCATTTCGTTCTACACCACTGCTCCTACTGCTGTGCTTTTGCTTGAACTTGCCACAATCTTGTGATACCATGGTCGAACGTGAAAGGAACCGACCCATTGGAACCCGTATCAATGTAATTGACTTCTGTGTAACCATGCAATTTTGTTCTTACCTGGCAAACTGAAATGCAATTATCCAGCATATTTCTTGCAACTCGAATGACATCAGACAGTGCTTTCTTGTATGCTGTCTCCCATGTATTACTTTTCTTACTTCGAAGAAGCTCTAGTTCGTACTTCAACCGATTCTCGCGTAACTCTATTACTTGTTCGGTAATACTGGAGATGCTTTCACGTACGGAATCCGGCGTAATTATAATGCCATATCCCATGACTTCATTGATTGCAGTTTGAATGAAGTCCTTCTTAGCTATAATGTCGCTTATCACCTTTGAACCATTTTGACAAGTAACAGTGAAATTGGTGTGCAATGGAACTTCAACTTCACAAACAATATGGATTTCTGCCAGTGTCTTAGGAATATTGCAGTCAGCCTTGAAAAAGTATTCTTTTAAAACCTGTAAAGATGAAATATAAATATAACAAGCTTCTAGGCTGCCTCTTTGAATTGCCAACTTTAGCTGTTGCCACGTTTCACTACCAGGCTCTAAGCTGGGGATATCGGATGTAAGACCCAATGATGACGCCTTTGCCTTGGCCAAATGAACATCCGCGTACAGTTCGTCGGAAGGGCCAAATTCAATATTCTGTTCACTAATTGCCGTTAACTCATCAGCAAATAGGAATACCTTTTTCCAGAGTGTCTCCGCCAATTCATTGTTTCCATCTGCCTTAACCATGTATCCCTTGTTGAAATAACATTTGCCAAAACCGAAGATGACGTCTGCCTGGCGGACTTCATCATTAGCTTTGTAATCTTCATACAAATCATTATACAGTTTTAGAGCAACATCTATTCTTTGTAGCATCAGATTTGAGTTGGCGAACTTGAGTCTGGCATGTTGTCTTATATCGTCATCTCTGTGATGAAAGCTTAGTGTCTCTAATTTTCTTAGACACTTATCGATAGTGTGGTCTAAAGAGCGAAATGGAACCTGTAGGACACTGTCGGGATTATCTGTTAAGACCACAGCAAGCTCAATGAGCCTATGTAAAAACTTAGTGCTGTCTGGTGGATCGAAAGCTTCATATTCAAGAGCAGATTCAAGCGCCTTGAACTCATTGCTCACATGATGGGGTTTGTCTTTATATTCATTCTCAAAAAGATCCATATATAAATTACGTGCTGTTTCTTTATTGCCCAGCATAGCGTTCATTTGGGCGCTTCCTAGTCTAGAAGGATAATGACAATTGTCTAACTCCGTTGCTTTCTCAAAATGATATAATGCTGTCCTCCGAAAGGAGACAGCATCATTGGAATGATATGCTTTGCTACGATAAAGACAGCCAAGTTGACAATGGACCTCCGCTATGTTTACCCTTCTAACCAATTCCCGGAGCATCGTTTCTGCTTTTGGAAATGGCCCTTTAACCCTATAAAACTTTGCTGCTAAAATACAAATGGTACGATTTTCACTGTCTCCATTTAATGCTTTTTTAATTTCCTCCGCTGCTTGTCGGGAATATCTGTCCAAGTTATGTAAAACCTGTCCATAAAATGCCCTGGCAAGGTGAAATCGTGGATTGATCCATAATACGTTCTTCAGTATTGTTTCTTCTTCCTTAAATATGCTTCGAATATCTCTCGGTAAGCGGCATTTCCAACCTACTACTGCACGTTGATGCCGGGCTTCTCTCCCAACCATGAGTGCCTTACCAAACAGCCACTGGTAATTTTGAGGAAACTCCTTTATTGCATCCTGATACAAAGACAGCGCTTCCTCTCTCCATCTTGGTCCGAACCTGGAAAGTATGTAAGCACGAACAACATCAATGTACGCCTTATGTTTAGGGAATTGGGTTTTATCCTTTTCCAATGCTGCTAACTTTGCCTGAAATTCTTTTAACTGAGATGCATCTGCTGTTATCCACATGCGAAATGTGTTAATGACGATGCCGTATCCAATTATGGGGTTCTGAGAATTACGGAATAAACTCACAACTTTATCCTCGGCCTGTTGAAGGAACTCCAGCGCCTCGCTTGAGTTGTTCCGCGTTTGGTTGTATAGCATTCCTTTTCCTTTTGGGTAGGCCAGAAATGCTCGATAAATGAGCGTCTCAACCACCATCACCTCTTTAACATTGTCATCTGTGTCAATGGTAAGTTTCAATTTCGCATGATCAAGGTTAGAGATGTCCTGAAGACCCCATCCTGGATGTAATGGACATGGATTGTCCTTCCACCAGTTTGGATCACCCATGATAGTACTTGTGTGATTCGCTGTGAACATATAAAATAGAATTGTCATCATATTCCAACCTGAAATTATCACGATGTAAGTCAAGGGTGCAGTTTGAAAGCAACATTTAGTATGATTCATGTGATAATGCATTGTTTTCGATTCTAGTATGTATCATGACTTCAGATACCATTGTTAACACATACTTGTTCATACAATATCCCATTATAGGACACCTTTCTCCCAAGTCTGAATAATATCGACCGTTTTTAATGACACGTTTGTCACAACATTGCACTAAAGTAATACATATGATTTTTGACCACGTTACCATTGGTCTCAACGACCATCTTAAGTACATATGTTGACAATACTTGACATTTTTAATATATCTGTGACTCAATATTTCCCTTTTATTCCAAAACGTTTCAATATTCAGAAGGAACATGCTTCCTATGTGAAATATAGACAGATAGATGTATGAATAAAAGGACATTTTCTTTTACTAATTTTGAGCTAGCAAATTAGCTCTGCTACCAAGCATCCCTTTAACAATTGTTATTGCCGAAAGAGACATCACATTGTTTATACACTGTGAATATTTTCACAACTTACTGCCTAAGCAAAGGTCATCTATTATACATCACAGAGACACTAACTGAGGTTGAAACCATTTCAGATAACCTGTTGAACCCTTGAGCCAAGTTTACACAAATTAAGGTTATACCTGTTGACCGCCTGAAGTCCAGAGGGTAAAAAAATATACGCGCCTCTAAGTATGTTTAAAGCAAGCCTCTCACCTCTTTGAAGCACATTTAATTTTCCTGATTACTGTATGCTTTGTTGAATACCTCTATACAGTATATTTGAGAAAAATGGAGCGAGTCACTTGACCCTATGGTCAGTACCTTTCCTTATGTACTATGTAAGGAAACGTTCACATTTATACATGCATTACAATAGATGCATTTACACATGTGCAGTCAATTCGACGTGTCCCATTGACGTTATACATA
>KN882640.1:110112-130958 GCA_000934455.1 Apostichopus parvimensis
GTTTCTGCCTTGTTTGATTTTCGTGAAATGCAAAAAGCATGATAGCTATGACATGGCTATAAATAGATATCAAGGAGAGGGCAGTATCACAAATTTTGATCATCAAAATCTAAGCTATTGATGACATGTAATTTACACAAAGTGTAATACTGCCCTCTGTTGTAAAGTGAGGCATTAATTTCAGCATTGTGATGAAATATTATAACTTAGCAAATAAACCAGAAAGCCAGTAAGCTTTTGAGATTCCTTGCCGATACAATTTGCTCAAACATTCCACATAACTATCTGACTAAAATAGAGAAAATTAGTTAAATATGTCCAAGAGTTTTTAAGTGAGAACCAGAAAAGATCAGAGATTTCCAGCTCTTATTTGTATCACTACCTTGTGGGCATCAACCGGTAAGGATTTTATAATATCGAATTTTTTTCCAAAATGTTTCATTATCGAGAAAGAACAGTCCTCCTACATGAAGTATAGACAAATAGATGCATGAGTATGGGGACATTTTGCTTTACCAATCAGCTCTGCCACATTGCAACCATCCCTTTAATAATTGTTATTAATAAATGAGAGGTTCACTTAACTGCAATAGCAAAACTCATTTAGTATACATCATAGAGAAAATGGCCAATTTTGAGACCAGTTATTATAACCTGTTGACCCCTTGAGCCAATTTTGCCCCCCCCCCCCATTTAAGATAACCTATTGAAGCTCAGAGGATGAACTGTATGTTTTGTTGAAGACTTATGAAGCCCCTTGACAAGACTGAACTGAATTTCATCAAACTATGTTCTCAAAAAGAAAATCATAGCATTGGAGAATTCATAGGTTAATTGAAGTTTTAAATTTGGAGTTGTCTTGTATACAAGGTTTTGAGACTTTCACACCTGTTGACTTCCTTCCCCTTTGACCAATAGAGTTCTAATTGCATTCACCAAGCTAGATCTGCATACTAAGTATAAAGTTCAAGAGAGATGTTCTTCTTGAGTTATCATGTTTACAAGATTGTGCAACTTTGACTTAAATGTTGACTGCAAATTTCAATAGGGTTCATCTTATCAATATGGGACAAGCTTCCCTTCTTGAGATATCGAGTTTAAAATGTTTCCACAGTTTGACCTCTGGTGACCGAGTATGAGCTTTTATCCCAGCCAAAAACAATAGCATCTGAGAAATAAGTACGTTGCATGTACATGCCAAGTTTGGAAGTCCATCCAACTTTTTAATATTTAGTAATATCGTGTTTAGAAGTTTTCACAGCTTGACCTCTAGTGTGACCATTGATCCCACCCACAAACAATAGCACCTGAGAACTCAATATAGTGCATCCACATACAAAGATTGAAGTCCATCCAATATCCAGAATATTGAGTTATCATGTTTACGGGCCAAAGTGTCACATACAAACACACACACACACAACATCGGGACCGCAATGATTCTTTTTGCTTTCAGCAAAGAATAAAAAATATCATAATTATTGTTGTGTTTATATGAAGAAGCATGAAAACTCTGTGGTAGGCATGATTACAGCTGAAATATTATAAGATTTGTCTTGAGGTTTGATGGATGCCGACTTCATCGTAACAGGGTATTTTGAAATACACTTTGAATAATCGAAGTAACGAATAACGGGAACGAAGTATTCTCTTTCAGCAAAAGAATAAAAAATATCATCATTAATGTTGTGTATATATGAAGAAGCATGAAAACTCTGTGGTAGGCATGATTACAGCTGAAATATTATAACTTATTCATTCCTGTTTATATAACATCTCTTTCACAGAGAACAGAAACAAGATAAGAAATTGTAACTACTACATGGACCAAGCAAGCAGTTCTTGGCATTTCCCCAGAAATTAGTCACATATGTCATCAATTTTGCAAAACATAAATAAAATAGTAATACAAGGTATCAACCTAAGGCTCCAGTTTTTTTCCACTCTAAACAAAGGTCATAAGTCAGCTATGTATTGTATTCTTAAAGGGAGTGAAGACTCACGCAAAAGAATACCGGTAATCTGACCTAGTTTCAAATGAGGTATAACAGAAGTGTTAGACACCACCATCGATCCCAGGAAATATACACACATCTTGCTACCGTCGGTAATTAGACACTAGTGTACAGTCAGTACATACAGCTGCGGTCAATACCCACAGCACAGTGTATCAACGATACAGCGATGGACATCTCAGGTCCAGCTAAAGATAACAAGGTATCACGTTTCATTACTGTCTGCATTTTGTAGCGACACAAACAAAGCAACAGAAAGTTAACTTTTTCAGATGGCCACACACGGTTTTGGGCGAGTTTTCAATGCCTTTAAGCTTTTGTAGTCCGGATTCTTTTTTCATAAAGAATTTGGTACAAATCAAACTTTTTGGGGGAATTCTTCCAAATTTGAAATACAATTTGAATAATCTGAGTAACGAATAATGGGAACGAAGTATCAAATATTAACAAAAATTACAGCAAAAAGAGATGAATTAGGAGACTTTTTCTTCCCTTTGCAATGATTCTTTGCAAATATGAACAATGTCTCAGAATGTTGTTATTTACCAGACAAAATGTGAATTTCTTTGTCAGCTTAATTTTGACAAAATTATCAAATAATCTATTTCTTTATTCAAAATGATGCTGTGAGATGATAATAGCTACTTTGATATAATTATTAATTAAACACAGAATATTCTAGTAAATAATATAAAATATGATGCATTCAAATTATATGATTCTTTAACCTCTCCCCCACCCACTCGTAGCTTCACCCTCAGTCAAGGTCTGCCCACTCACTGGAATTAAAGTCACAAATTATGCCTAATATTTCTTTTGTTTGACAGAAAAATATTCAGTTAATTATTTACAACTTTTGTTGCTACTGCACTCATAATGTCAATGAATATTCATTAATAACAGACAACTCATTTTTTAGATATTCATAATTTTCATAAACAAGTCTTTTCTTGTCCACTGAACAATAAGACTACAAAACTGAAAGTATATTTCTGAAATTCAAGTCATAAAAGCAGACCAGGCTTCATCTATAGTTGATATTGTTTGACACTGACAAGGTCATGAATATTCATATCTGTCCCATCGTTAACTGTCTTCAATTTTTGAGCAAAACATGAAGAGAGAAAGTTAATAGTAACAGTCTAGTTCATTAGCTGCTGACTGTTTTATCAGACAGTGGATAGTGTGCGTATGTTTTCATACACATTTCCTTGTAACTAATAAGCATTGTCACGGTCATGATATATTAATTTATTGTGCTATTGTTGTCTTAAATTTTTGAGAAACATGAAGAGAGAAATTCATACTTAGTGGTATTCATTACCTTGTGATTGTTTTATCAGACAGCGGATAATGTGCGTATATGTCTTTTATCTAAAGTGATGAAGATGTCCTTCATAATTATTCAAAATTATTAATATTTCTTGAAGTCATAGTGAATATGGAGTTCCTTTTGAAAAGAGAAAACTTTTTCTTTTATTGCTGTTTGTTGATTTTTAATTTTGCTGGACTTTTTGCTGCAAATGGATCAGACTCTCATTGCAACTGGAATGAACCAGGTGACATTCATTGCTCAATGTGTGACATGTCTAATGGAACCAACTTGGATTGTAGTAATAAGGGATTAGAACAGGTGACTGTTAATGGAGGATGTTCCATCATTGGTTTGAATCTTTCTCATAACAAATTGTCAAAACCTCCAAATATCTCTGGGAGTCTGTTAATAGAATGGATTGACTTGTCTCATAATCTGATCAAGTTCTTGAATGCAGAGAATATTGAAAGACTGAGAAGTCCTACCTTGGAAGTGATAGACTTCAGCTACAATGGACTTCTTATAATGAAAACACAAATTCTAAGTAAATTTCTGCCAAGTCTTTCTATTTTCATTCTGTCAAACAATCTATTGGCAACCAGCTATTTTGAGGTCTCTGACTGGAAGAGCTTACATCATCTTAAATTGCTGGATCTACGGAACAACAGCGATCATGCAAGTATGAATATATCTACCTGTGACCTTGGGAAAGAAGGTGGAATTATTCTCCTAAATTCACTAAACTGCTCTCTCTATTGTATTGAGGCCTTTCTTCAAAATCATTGTGAATTTGATCATCTTTTTGTTGAATGTCTTGGTGGAGACACTATTGAGAGAAACTGTAGCAGGGAAGATGTGAATAGAACAATGTTACTATGTTACAGGGATGTGTCTACCACTAATGCTTCACCGATGACCACCTCAACAGGACACATGCCAAGTACCGTAACGTTACGAGTTTATTATTCTCCAGCTGGAATTTTTCTAATGCTTTTCCTGATGCTTTTCCTGATGCTTTTCCTGTTGATCTTAACTGTTTGGAAATGTTACCAAAGGAGCCAAAGATCTAATCGGTATGACAAATGGCTTTCTGTGTATACAACCTTAAGGGCAGGCAAACAGTCTAAAAGATTATCACCAGTTTATGTAGATTTAGCTGGAAGTTTTCTGATGCTATAATTTTTTTATATTCATACTTGGAAATGAAGGAGAAGACTAAAACGGTACGATAAGTGCATGGATTCCTGTGCATCCTCCCATATTATAAACAATCTATCCATCTTTGGAAGACCCTCAAAGAAAAAAACAATCTTATCAATAGACTTGGGTTTAAGGTCAAGTCCAATATTATCTAGAGCAAATGAAGCTGAGAGGAGACTTGTTTATCAAGCTGTTATGATCGTTTGATTTTAGCCACCTTTTGCAGTTCATTTATGCCCTCATGTCCAGTAGAATCAATTTTTAGCCCTTAATTAAGACTTTGCAGTAACAGCAAAATTTTGAATTGGTGTAATATATTTTAACTCATCTTGTTTAAAAATTTAAAAATATCTATTATCGATTTTTAGTCCTTCTTCGATGACATACCCAAGCAAACAAAATGTTACTGTGCAAACTCACACTAACAATCACCGATGCCACAATCTGTGCACTTCAGTGCGGAAAGCTTAATGATGGATTGCTCGGCGTGCACTTTCATTTAAAACTAAGTACTTACTTTTAGGTTAATAGTTGCCATGGACCTCCGTAGATCAGATTTATATTTTATTACAGGTCATTCAGTTTTTCTCAGGTCAGAAATATTCAGTGCTCACATGAAGCAGCGAATGGTATTCTATTAATAACCAACTTTTAAATAAATTATTTTTCTCATACCTTGTGTTATTTTCAATATTTTTGTGTCGTTTGTCTAAAATTGCAGTTTTCTCTATTGTTCATCTTCAAGCAAGGATTCCTTACTATTTTCATCATCATCTACTCAGTCCACTATATACAAGACTACAAATATACCACTGACTATTCCAAATTAAAGCTAGTATTAATTAAATTTTAAATATTAAATAATTATAGATTAGTCATGGAAGCTGTAACCATCCACACACTATATGTCACATATGTAGGCCAATCAAAGTGACTAGTGTTGTAAGGTTATTTTGGAAGTCAAAATCCTCTCTGCCACTTCTAAAATAGATCGATGGTTGGCATATGCACCTGCACCTATATAGGCTACCATTCCCTATGCAATCGACAAATTTTCGAACATTTTTAACTCATTTTGACTCATAATGTTTTAATGACCATTCATTATCAGGGTCATTTTCAAAATTCATGTCGATGATTGTGTACCGCATAGTCAATAGTTCACAGTAACTCCACGAGGCTGGTTGCACTTGCGGAAATGAACCGTCCCTGTGAGAGGCAATCTCTAAGCATTAAAGGGGAAGACTGTAAACAGGGTTGTGTTGACAGTTAGCGGGTATACATTTACATCTGTAAGATTTTTGAATCTATTGATGACAATATAACCACTGGCTATTTCGATCTTCTTCAAACATAATGACTGACAGCTTTGAACTTGAGTGGTTGATTTTGTTTGTTTGATTGTCTTCTCCATTATGAGTACTCAATTTCATATTATGAACAAACTCTGGCAAAGATACAATGCTTTTCAAGGTGCTACAGGAGGTAAGTTGTAAAAGTACTCCTACAAGCAGTGCCAATAGTATTTGTCACATGATCTGTTGAGGTGGTCAACAGTGGAGCACTCAAACAGCTAACTTTGTGCAAAAGATACCCAACACTTAAGAATTCAAATTGTGGAGATTGCTTCGTCTATCATGTGTCACTAGCATGGAAGGTTGGTTTGGGAATAGTGAAAAATGAACCATGGCCAGATGGGTCGTAGATGGAATAACTACAAAACTGTTGGAGGTTAAGAATATTCAAAGTGGAAATAAAAATGTTTTGCTCGTTCTGAGCTATTAAAATTAATTTACTTTGACTTTGAACCAAGTGCAATTAGTGAATGCAACAATGGATCGAACAAGCGGTTGTCATTCTTTTCAGAAGTAAACTAAATAACTGCCATCTGTTTTACCTCCTATTTTAATTCTCTACTTTTTGTATCTAAGCATACATGTATCAAGTTCTTAAGTGTCCTACTATCTGTTGCAAGATTCTAGGGTTGAGCCAGAGGTGTCAATTCAACATCAGTGGCACCATCTTCCTGGTCTCCTGGGGATGTGAGATCACCAAAACGGTGTGAAACGTATGTTCTTGGAACTACATCAGGACTTCTATTCTTAGGAGTATAAACAGCCAGCCATTTGTCATACCTTTTGTGAATTCTTCTTTGTTTACAGTATTTCCATCCCCGGTAAAGAGTTGCACATATCAAAGCTGTTACCACAATACCAGTTAATATGAAGACTATATACAATGGATCTGTAAAGGAGACAGGGGTTGTTCCATTTCCATTGTCTTCCCCAGATGAATCACTAGAAGTAGTGTAGGCAATTTCAGAGTGACTTTCTTTATTCCTTGATAGGGTTGACACTTCTAGCGATGGTTCAGAAGTAATTGTTGAATTCATCTTGCAAAACAAACTCCCTCTTCCTCTGAAATTCTCAGGCTCTTGGGACACTGGACAAACAGTGGAATCATTAAGCCATGCAAATGGATGGCTGCCATTATCAACACATTGAATAATGAATTCATAATATTCACAGATATGTTCCAAGTTAGAAGGATAATAATAATTACAAGGGCTACAGACTTGACTAATGTTGCCTGACCTGTAGATTGTCTTACTCTCTGAAAGGCTGTAGCTTGCATTTCCACACTCACTTCCTTCACTATAGTTCTTGTTAATTGATGAAAGGTGAAGCCATTTAAAGTCACCAAAGTTCTGGACATATCCTAGAGGATTATCTGACAATTCCATTATCTGAAGATCCAATAAAACATCACTTACTAATTCAAAACTTTGAATATTTAAGATCCGATTATGATTTAATAACAAAACCTTTAATCTTTGATGTTTCAGTTGTTTTAGAACACTTTTCCCCAGAATTTTTATATTATTGTGTGATAAGTCCATCCACTCTACCTTTAATGAGGTACCTAACTGTGGTACATCTTTCAACAAATTTGAAGAGAGATTTAACAACATCAATGAGCAATTGCCTTCCACAGAAATGTTTGTAAGCATCAGTTTACTACAATCCAGATATTTTCCATTCGGTAAAGTTTCAAGTTGACACTCGGAACAATGTTGTTCCCAGTTACACGAATCAGCCAATATTGTAGAAACAGTTCCATTAATATCAGAAGCATAAACCAGCAAAAATGCTGGTAGAAGAAAAGTAAAATACATTAGCAGAGCTGAAGTTATCATCTTGCTAAATACATCAAGGCTCAAAATGTCAAAAGATTTAAGATAAGTATATATCTCACTTTTCAATTTCAACTTTACCTTACAGTTTACTGATCTCTTGTGACTATGCCACACACAATCCTTTCACCTTTATAATGTTGGTTTGCCTGCAACAGTCATTGTCTATGTCAAAACAGCAATTAACATTGCCTTTGTCCGTATTTGGTCTTTTATTCCATTTTCTTTCGCTTTGTATCAGTCAATGAGGAAAGTGAAAGTTGCAGTGAAAGTCACAGATTAAGTGATTTAACTGGAAATCAACTGAACAAATTATTCTGAAACTGATATTTATACCAGAGTCATGCCACCGCAGGTTGAGGTATTAGTAGCTTGTCTTATATAACGAAACTTACAACAACAAAAAACATAAACTGAATGAGCCAGTCTCTGAAAGGAATACATTATACTGCCACACAAAAACCGTTTATCCAACCGTATACAAGCAACATATGGCATCTAGCCAACAATTTTCCAAACCTATCAAATATGTACTCAAATTAAAATTTGTAATTTATCAATCCAAGTACACCAACTAGCTGCCATCCTAAAAATTTTAAATGAATATGATATGACTATCAATATTTTGTTGCCAGATACATTTCATATACACCCTCCAGTAGCAAATTCAAAACTTCATGTGTTTACTTTATTGCTTGAAATGAGCATTGACTAATTCAAGCAAATTTATGAAACTGATGAGAGTTTTTCAAATCGATATACTGTAGCATACAAGTGTAGCCAGTGTTAGAGACTCCATTCGATATACTGTAGTATATATGTATATAGTGTTGTTGACTCAGATATTGGATATACTGTAATATATATGTATAGCCAGTGTTGGTGATTCAATTGGATAAACTGTATTATATATGTATAGCCAGTGCTGTTGACTCAGATATTGGATATACTGTAATATATATGTATAGCCAGTGTTGGAGACTCTATTGGATATATAGTAGTATATATGTATAGCCAGTGTAGGTGACTCTATTGGATATACTGTAGTATATATGTATAGCCAGTGTAGGTGACTCTATTGGATATACTGTAATATATATGTATAGCCAGTGTTGGAGACTCTATTGGATATACTGTAGTATATATGTATAGCCAGTGTTGGTGACTCTATTGGATATACAGTACTGTAGTTTATATGTATAGCCAGTGTTGGTGACTCCATTGGATATACTGTAGTTTATATGTATAGCCAGTGTTGGTGACTCCATTGGATATACTGTAGTATGTATGTATAGCCAGTGTTGGTGACTAAGTAGTCACTTGATGAACAAAAACAACTTTCAGTTGTTAACCAAAAATTAGTGAAGCTTATTTTGGCTCACTAACTTTCAACACTACACCCCTCTAACTGCATGAACAACACTATATTGTTCGTTATTAAGCAAACCATGCTACAAGACCCACCTCGTTGCCCACCCCCCTCGCCCCCTTTCCTCCTCTTCTTGCTTTCAGATCACTATATTAGGTAGTGCTCATTTAGATTGTCCAAAAGCTTACACATTAAGATTAAAAAGTGGTTACAGTGCCTTTCAGTACCTAAGCTGCATCATCAAGTTCTATTATATAACTCCCAGATTTACTCAAAAAAACTAGCAACTATTTCATGTGAATGATATAAATTGTTTTCTCACTAGGATAGGCTTTCAGTGGCTATAACCTGTTACTATTTAATCAAGTGTAAACCTGGCCTATACATGTTAATTAAAGATGTTTGTATTGGCAAGTAGCGTAAGGAATATAACTTTATCAAATATGAAATATATTTTATGGGATTAATAAAATAAAATAAACTTTCATATATCTTTAGGCTCATGTTTTTTGTGCAAGAGATTACAAGGTACGAACACAACGTGTGTCGTTCAGACCAAAGTAATATATGCTGATATATCTACTTTCAGGTTAAATAGGTAGGAGGGCTTTAAATTCCACATGAAAGTACAGTACATTTCATCTCCTAAACCTACATCTGATATTTATACCACAGAAGGGTCGGAACCTTTTCAATCCTGAAAACATTGTCAAACATAAGATACCAGATGTGCATGCCAGAAAACAAGTATGAGTAACCTTCAACAAAAGGGCAATGTACTAATAGTAAAATGAAACTAATTAGCATTGCACAATCACTGTCCTTTCATTTAATATCATTATTAAAACAATTTTTACAAACTCAGGAAAAATAAGTTCAACAAAGTAGGTAACACAGCATTATGTTAATAAGTGTTTTAATGACTTTCCCCCGTTTCCTCTTTCTTTCATATTCTATATCTTGTTTCTTTTTATAAAATGATAGTTACTGATAATCTTATATTAAGTACACGAATAATGGAGAAATTGTCTGGGAAACTTGAGACAATGGAAAAGAGCAAAGAACTTTATAGCTAGACCTGGATTAGAACCAGTGTCACCTTTCGGTTACAAGCCAAGCGCTCTACAAACTAAGCATTTCTTCACAATATTAAAATCATTTATTCTCTGACAAATATCATATTACTACTACAAGGAAGTTCAAATTTGGTGAAAGTGAAAGTATATGTTACAAAGATCACTGGCAAGAAAGAAGACATTACAAGTGTTTTACATTTTAGGACTGTAAAGCTTTTGGAAGAGTATCTACTGTACCATGATGACATCACAGTATTAGTACCAACTGGCATCCACTTTCTAGAAAACCGAGGGTTTAGCCAGTCATAACAGGTTGCATTCAGTCAATCCCAAGTTGGGAGAGATGGGAGAGGGGGTTAACACCTAACAGCTTGTCATATTTTCTTTTCGTTAATTTTATATTTTCGGGGGCGACAGGAATATCTCTGTAAGTATAAACAGCTGTAATGTGATATAAAGGAACAGCATTATCTATTGAAGTAAACATAATCCTACATAAAAGCTCATTATTAATTCAAAATGGTGACAACCAAGATCATAGAGGACCATAATAGGATTACAGTTTGCTCAACTAGATGTTTTGACAACACTCACATTTTGGAGTGTCGCATTATAACGATTAACAATTATTTTTTTAATTCTTTAATTCTTAATGAAAAACTGTTGTAACTAAAACAAGGAACAAGGTAAGAAATCTTGCCAGCAATATTGCTGCCTTTAGATTAAACTCAAGTCAGGAAAATACATAACAACACACAGCTATTGATAACGACTAACTAATTAGCCTAATGTCCAAAGAATGATTAGCTATTGGTTATGTTTTTATTCAAAAGAGTCAAAATCTAACAGATGTCAATGTATACCCATCTCACTATCAACACATCCCTGCTGACAGAAATAATACTGTCATCCTCTCCTTCTTGTAAAGCAAAGAAGAAATGCAAATACGATTTAATTTTTAGAGATTGCCTCTTTCAGAGACTGTTCATTTTCAGCTGGCAAATTATAGACCTTACAGACATTATGGAATTACTGTACACTATTGACTATACAGAACATAATCATTAGCATGAACATAATAAATGACTCTGATATTGATGGTCCTTAAAACATTATGAATTCACAAAGATTTTGAATTATTCATCAAAACATGTCTTGAGGAATTAGCCTAATGTCCAAAGAATGGTTAGCCAGAGGTTATGTTTTTATTCAATAGAGTCAAAACTTACAGATGTTAAATTAAAACCCTTAGGAGTGTTAGCTCAGTGGTTAACGCCGGTGCCTTTCAATCATAAGGTCCTGAGTTTGAGTCACTCCAAGATTAATGTATGTCGTCCAGTTACAGAGTTGTTGACAATTGACAATTCATAATCATGAACGTTAAATATGAATCTAAGAGACTGACTTCGGTCAGCTTGCTGCTTTGATAAGCCAATAATGGCTTCTTCGCGAGTTCCTGCTTGCAGGAGGATCTAAAATACATACAAACATACCCTTCTCACTATCAACACATCCCTGCTGACAGAAAGAATGCTGTCTTTCTCTTCTTGTAAATCAAAGAAGAAATACAAATACCATTTAATTTTTAGAGATTGTCACTTTCAGAGACTGTTCATTTTCAGCAAGAGAATTTGACCTAACAGACCTTGTGGAATTAATGTAAACTATTGACTATACAGAACCTAAACAGTGATATGAACTTAAAAAAATGATTGTTATTAATGGTCATTAAAACATGATGAATTCACAAAGATTTTGAATTGTTCATCAAAACATATCTTGATGTATTATTATTCTAGACCGATTGCATAAGCTGGTAAACCATTGAAAGATGCTTAGAGGGGTAAGTTGTAAAAGTACTCCTAGAAGCAGTGCCAATAGTATTTGTCACATGGTCTGTTGAGGTGGTCTACAGTGGAGCATCTGTGGTAAAGACACATCCCTAGCATATTGTAATATAGTTTGTCAATTTCTTGGGATGCACTCAAACAGCTAACTTTGTGCAAAAGATACTCAACACTTAAGAAATCAAACTTGTGGAGATTGCATCGTCTATCATGTGTCACTAGCATGAAAGGTTGGTTTGGGTTAGTGAAAAATGAACTAACTCTGGGGAGGCCGGATGGGACGTAGATGGAATAACTACATAATCATTGGAGGTAAAGAATATTCAAAGTGAAAATAAACATGTTTTGCTCCTTCTGAGCTATTAAATCAATTTATTTTGACTTTGAGCCAAGTGCAATTAGTGAATGTAACATTGGATCAAACTTTTCAGAAGTAAAATTAAATTAAACCTGTTGTACTTCCACTCTATTAATTCTCTACTTTTTGTATTTAAGCATACATGTATCTAGTTCTTTAGTGTCCTTCTTTCTGTTGCAAACTTCTAGGGTTGAGCCAGAGGTGTCAATTCAACATCAGTGGCAACATCTTCCTGATCTCCGGAAGGTGTGAGATCACCAAAAAAGGTGTGAAACGTATGTTCTTGGAGCAAGCCATTTGTAATACCTTTTGTGAATTCTTCTTTGTTTACAGTAAAGCCATACCCAGTAAAGTGTTGCACATATGAAAGCTGTTACCACAATACCAGTTAATATGAAGACTATAAACAATGGATCTGTAAAGGAGACAGAGGTTGTTCCATTTTCATTGTCTTCCCTAGATGAATCACTAGAAGTAGTGTAGGCGATTTCAGAGTGACTTTCCTTATTCGTTGATAGGGTTGACACTTCTAGCGATGGTTCAGAAGTTATTGTTGAATTCAACTTGCAAAACAAACTCCCTCTTCCTCTGAAATTCTCAGGCTCTTGGGACACTAGACAAACAGTGGAATCATTAAGCCATGCAAATGGATGGCTGCCATTATCAACACATTGAATCATGAATTCAAAATATTCACAGATATTTTCCAAGTTAGAAGGATAATAATAATTACAAGGGCTACAATCTTGACTACTGTTGCCTGACCTGTAGATTGTCTTACTCTCTGAAAGGCTGTAGCTTGCATTTCCACACTCACTTCCTTCACTATAGTTCTTGTTAATTGATGAAAGGTGAAGCCATTTAAAGTCACCAAAGTTCTGAACATATCCTAGAGGATCTGACAATTCCACTATCTGAAGATCCAATAAAACATCACTTAGTAATTCAAAACTTCCAATATTTAAGATCCGATTATGATTTAATAACAAAACCTTTAATCCTTGATGTTTCAGTTGTTTTAGAGCACTTTTCCCCAGCAGTTTTATATTATTGTGAGATAAGTCCATCCATTCTACCTTTAATGAGGTACCTAACTGTGGTACATCTTCTAACAAATTTGAAGAGAGATTTAACAACATCAATGAGCAATTGCCTTCCACAGATATGTTTGTAAGCATCAGTTTACTACAATCCAGATATTTTCCATTCGGTAAAGTTTCAAGTTGACACTCTGAACAATGTTGTACCCAGTTACACGAATCAGCCAATATTGTAGAAACAGTTCCATTATCAGAAGCATAAACCAGCAAAAATGCTGGTAGAAGAAAAGTAAAATACATTAGCAGCGCAGAAGTTATCATCTTGCTCAATACATCAAGGCTCAAAAAGTCTAAAGAGTTAAAATAAGGATATATATATGACTTTCCAATTTCAACTTTACCTTACAGTTTACTGATCTCTTGTGACTATGCCACACATAATCATTTCACCTTTATAATGTTGGTTTACCTGGAACAGCTATGTCAAAACAGCAATTCACATTGCCTTTGTCTGTATTTGGTCTTTTATTCCCTTTTCTTTCGCTTTGTATCAGTCAAAGAGGAAAGGGAAAGTTGAAGTGAAAGTCACAGATTAAGCGATTTAACTTGAAATCGTGTTTAGAAGTTTTCACAGCTTGACCTCTAGTGTGACCAGTGATACCACCCAAAAACAATAGCAACCCAGAACTCAGTATTATGCCTCTACATACAAAGTCCATCCGATATCCAGAAAATTAAGTTATCATGTTTACGAGCCAAAGTGTCACATACAAACACACACACACACAGCATCGTGACCGCAATGATTCTTTTTGCTTTCAGCAAAAGAATAAAAAATATCATCATTAATGTTGTGTTTATATGAAGCATGAAAACTCTGTGGTAGGCATGATTACAGCTGAAACATTATAAGATTTGTATTGAGGTTTGATGGATGCCGACTTCATCGTAACAGGGTATTTCGAAATACACTTTGAATAATCGAAGTAACGAATAACGGGAACGAAGTATTCTCTTTCAGCAAAAGTATAAAAAATATACTCATTAATGTTGTGTATATATGAAGAAGAATGATTCTTTGCAAATATGAACAATGTCTCAGAATGTTTTAATTTAACACACAAAATGTGAATTTCTGCTGTGAGATGATAATAGCTACTTTGGTTTAGTTTTACACTGAATATCCTAGTAAATAATATGAAATATGATGCATTCAAATTATATAATTCTGTAACCTCTCCCCCACCCACTCTCTCCCCCACCCACACGTAGCTTCACCCTCAATCCAGGTCTGCCCACTCATTTAAAATCTCTTCTAGAATGAAAGTCACAAATATGGGGGATCAAAACTGTCATTATGCCTTATGCCTAATATTTCTTTTGTTTGACAGAAAAATATTCAGTCAATTATTTACAACTTTTGTTGCTACTGCACTCATAATGTCAATGAATATTCATTAATAACAGACAACTCATTTTTAGATATTCATAATTTTCATAAACAAGTCTTTTCTTGTCCACTGAACAATAAGACTACAAAAACTGAAAGTATATTTCTGAAATTCAAATCATAAAAGCAGACCAGGCTTCATGTATAGTTGATATTGTTTGACACTTATATGTTCATGAATATTCATTTCTGTCCCACTGTTAAACTGTCTTTCAATTTTTGAGCAAAACATGAAGAGAGAAAGTTAATACTAATAGTCTAGTTCATTGGCTGCTGACTGTTTTATCAGACAGTGGATACTGTGCGTATGTTTTTATACAAATTTCCTAGTATTTTATAAGCATTGTCTCGGTCTTCAAATATTCATTTACTGCGCTATTGTTGTCTTCAGTTTTTGAGGGAAGAAACGTGAAGAGTGAAGTTCATACTTAGTCGTATTGATTACCTTGTGATTGTTATCAGACAGTGGATATAGTGTGTGTATATCTTTTATCTAAAGTGATGATCACGTCCTTCATAATTATTCAAAATAATTAATATTTCTTGAAGTCATAGTGAATATGGAGTTCCTTTGGAAGAGAGAATTTCTTTTGTTTTATTGCTGTTTGTTGATTTTTAATTTTGCTGGACTTTTTGCTGCATATGGACCAGACTCTCATTGCTACTGGAATGAACCGGGTGACATTCATTGCTCAATGTGTGACATGTCTAATGGAACCATCTTGGATTGTAGCAATAAGGGATTAGAACAGGTGACTGTTAATGGAGGATATTCCATCATTGGTTTGAATCTTTCTTATAACAACTTGTCAAAACCTCCAAATATCTCTGGGAGTCTGGTAATAGAATGGATTGACTTGTCTCATAATCTGATCAAGTTCTTGAATGCAGAGAATATTGAAAGACTGAGTAGTCATACCTTGAAGGTGATAGACTTCAGCTACAATGGACTTCTTATAATGAAAACACAAAATCTAGGTAACTTTCTGCCAAGTCTTTCTATTTTCAATCTGTCATACAATCAATTGGAAACCAGTTCTTTTGAGGTCTCCGACTGGAAGAGCTTACATCATCTTAAATTGCTGGATCTACAGAACAACAGCGATCATGCAAGTATGAAATTATCTAACTGTGACCTTGGAAAAGAAAGTGTAATTTTTCTCCAAAATTCACTAAACTGCTGTCTTCCTTGTATGGAGGCCTTCCTTCAAAAGCATTGTGAATTTGATCATCTTTTTGTTGAATGTCTTGGTAGAGACACTATTGAGAGAAACTGTAGCAGGAAAGATGTGAATAGACCAATGTTACTATGTTACAGGGATGTGTCTACCGCTAATACTTCACCGATGACCACCTCAACAGAACACATACCAACTACTACTGACCATACTACTAACCCTACTACTAACCATACTACAACGAAATCCAAACCACTCGATAGGTTACCACTTTATTTCTCTCTAGCTGGAAGTTTTCTGATGCTTTTCCTGTTGATCTTAACTGTTTGGGAATGTTACCAAAGGAGCCAAAGATCTAATCGGTATGACAAATGGCTTTCTGTGTAAACAACCTTAAGGGCAGGCATACAATCTATAAGATTAATACCAGTTTATGTAGATTTAGCTGAAAGTTTTCTGATGCTGTTATATTTTATATTCATATTTGGAAATGTTATCAAAGTAGAAGAAGACTAAAACGGTACGATAAGTGGCTTCCTGTGCATCCTCCCATAGTACATACAATCTATCCATCTTTGGAAAGACCCTCAAAGCAAAAAAAAAATGTTATCAATAGACTTGGGTTCAGTTTGAGGTCAAGTCCAATATTATCTAGAGCAAATGAAGCTGAGAGGAGACTTGTTTATCAAGCCGTTATGATCGTTTGATTTTAGCCACCTTTTGCAGTTCATTTATGCCCTCATGTCCAGTAGAATCAATTTTTAGCCCTTAATTAAGACTTTGCAGTAACAGCAAAATTTTGAATTGGTGTAATATATTTTAACTCATCTTGTTTAAAAATTTAAAAATATCTATTATCGATTTTTAGTCCTTCTTCGATGACATACCCAAGCAAACAAAATTTTACTGTGCAAACTCACACTAACAATCACCGATGCCACAATCTGTGCGCTTCAGTGCGGAAAGCTTGATTGCTCGGCGTGCACTTTCATTTAAAACTAAGTACTTACTTTTAGGTTAATAGTTGCCATGGATCTCCGTAGATCAGATTTATATTTTATTACAGGTCATTCAGTTTTTCATAGATCAGAAATATTCAGTGCTCACATGAAGCAGCGAATGGTATTCTATTAATAACCAACTTTTAAATAAATTATTTTTCTCATACCTTATGTTATTTTCAATATTTTGGTGTCATTTGTCTAATATTGCTGTTTTCTCTATTGTTCATTTTCAAGTCAGGATCCTTTACTATTTCCATCATCAACTACTCAGTCCACAATATACAAGACTACAAATATACCACTGACTATTCCAAATTAAAGCTTAGTATTAATTAAATATTAAATAATTATATATTAGTCATGGAAGCTGTAACCATCCACACACTATATGTCACATATATAGGCCAATCAAAGTGACTAGTGTTGTAAGGTTATTTTGGAAGTCAAAATCCTCTCTGCCACTTCTAAAATAGATGGTTGGCATATGCACCTGAACCTATATAGGCTACCATTCCCTATGCAATCGACAAATTTTCGAACATTTTTAACTCATTTTGACTCATAATGTTTTAATGACCATTCATTATCAGGGTCATTTTCAAAATTCATGTCGATGATTGTGTACCGCATAGTCAATAGTTCACAGTAACTCCACAAGGCCGGTTGCACTTGCGGAAATGAACCGTCCCTGTGAGAGGCGATTTCTAAGCATTAAAGGGGAAGACTGTAAACAGGGTTGTGTTGACAGTTAGTTGGGTATACATTAACATCTGTAAAATTTTTGAATCTATTGATGACAATATAACCACTGAGTATTTCCATCTTCTTCAAACATAATGACTGACACTTTTGAACTTGAGTGGTTAATTTTGTTTGTTTGATTGTCTTCTCCATTATGAGTACTCAATTTCATATAAGGAACAAACCCTGGCAAAGAGCCAATGCTTTTGAAGGTGCTACAGGAGGTAAGTTGTAAAAGTACTCCTACAAGCAGTGCCAATAGTATTTGTCACATGATCTGTTGAGGTGGTCAACAGTGGAGCACAATTTCTTGGGATGCACTTTAACAGCTAACTTTGTGCAAAAGATACTCAACACTTAAGAATTCAAATTGTGGAGATTGCTTCGTCTATCATGTGTCACTAGCATGGAAGGTTGGTTTGGGAATAGTGAAAAATGAACCATGGCCAGATGGGTCGTAGATGGAATAACTACATAATTGTTGGAGGTAAAGAATATTCAAAGTGGAAATAAACATGTTTTGCTCCTTCTGAGTTATTAAATCAATTTATTTTGACTTTGAACCAAGTGCAATTAGTGAATGTAACATTGGATCAAACTTTTCAGAAGTAAAATTAAATTAAACCTGTTGTACTTCCACTCTATTAATTCTCTACTTTTTATATCAAAGCAAACATGTATCAAGTTCTTTGTGTCCTACTACCTGTTGCAAGATTCTAGGGTTGAGCCAGAGGTGTCAATTCAACATGGGTGGCAACATCTTCCTGATCTCCTGGGGATGTGAGATCACCAAAACGGTGTGAACATATGTTCTTGGAACTACATCAGGACTTCTATTCTTAGGAGTATAAACAGCCAGCCATTTGTCATACCTTTTGTGAATTCTTCTTTGTTTACAGTAAAGCCATACCCAGTAAAGAGTTGCACATATCAAAGCTGTTACCACAATACCAGTTAATATGAAGACTATATACAATGGATCTGTAAAGGAGACAGGGGTTGTTCCATTTTCATTGTCTTCCCCAGATGAATCACTAGAAGTAGTGTAGGCAATTTCAGAGTGACTTTCTTTATTCGTTGATAGGGTTGACACTTCTAGCGATGGTTCAGAAGTTATTGATGAATTCATTTTGCAAAACAAACTCCCTCTTCCTCTGAAATTCTCAGGCTCTTGGGACACTGGACAAACAGTGGACACATTAAGCAATTCAAATGGATGGTTGCCATTATCAACACATTGAATAATGAATTCATAATATTCACAGATATGTTCCAAGTTTGAAGGATAATAATAATTACAAGGGCTACAGACTTGACTACTGTTGCCTGACCTGTAGATTGTCTTACTCTCTGAAAGGCTGTAGCTTGTATTTCCAAACTCACTTCCTTCACTATAGTTTGAGTTAATTGATGAAAGGTGAAGCCATTTAAAGTCACCAAAGTTCTGAACATATCCTAGAGGATTATCTGACAATTCCATTATCTGAAGATCCAATAAAACATCACTTAGTAATTCAAAACTTCGAATATTTAAGATCCGATTATGATTTAATAACAAAACCTTTAATCCTTGATGTTTCAGTTGTTTTAGAGCACTTTTCCCCAGCAGTTTTATATTATTGTGAGATAAGTCCATCCATTCTACCTTTAATGAGGTACCTAACTGTGGTACATCTTCTAACAAATTTGAAGAGAGATTTAACAACATCAATGAGCAATTGCCTTCCACAGAAATGTTTGTAAGCATTAGTTTACTACAATCCAGATATTTTCCATTCGGTGAAGTTTCAAGTTGACACTCTGAACAATGTTGTTCCCAGTTACACGAATCAGCCAATATTGTAGAAACAGTTCCATTAATATCAGAAGCATCAACCAGCAAAAATGCTGGTAGAAGAAAAGTAAAATACATTAGCAGCGCAGAAGTTATCATCTTGCTCAATACATCAAGGCTCAAAAAGTCTAAAGAGTTAAAATAAGGATATATATATGACTTTCCAATTTCAACTTTACCTTACAGTTTACTGATCTCTTGTGACTATGCCACACATAATCATTTCACCTTTATAATGTTGGTTTACCTGGAACAGCTATGTCAAAACAGCAATTCACATTGCCTTTGTCTGTATTTGGTCTTTTATTCCCTTTTCTTTCGCTTTGTATCAGTCAAAGAGGAAAGGGAAAGTTGAAGTGAAAGTCACAGATTAAGCGATTTAACTTGAAATCGTGTTTAGAAGTTTTCACAGCTTGACCTCTAGTGTGACCAGTGATACCACCCAAAAACAATAGCAACCCAGAACTCAGTATTATGCCTCTACATACAAAGTCCATCCGATATCCAGAAAATTAAGTTATCATGTTTACGAGCCAAAGTGTCACATACAAACACACACACACACAGCATCGTGACCGCAATGATTCTTTTTGCTTTCAGCAAAAGAATAAAAAATATCATCATTAATGTTGTGTTTATATGAAGCATGAAAACTCTGTGGTAGGCATGATTACAGCTGAAACATTATAAGATTTGTATTGAGGTTTGATGGATGCCGACTTCATCGTAACAGGGTATTTCGAAATACACTTTGAATAATCGAAGTAACGAATAACGGGAACGAAGTATTCTCTTTCAGCAAAAGTATAAAAAATATACTCATTAATGTTGTGTATATATGAAGAAGAATGATTCTTTGCAAATATGAACAATGTCTCAGAATGTTTTAATTTAACACACAAAATGTGAATTTCTTTGTCAAAATTATACAATAATCTCTTTCTTTATTCAAAAATGATGCTGTGAGATGATAATAGCTACTTTGGTTTAGTTTTACACTGAATATCCTAGTAAATAATATGAAATATGATGCATTCAAATTATATAATTCTGTAACCTCTCCCCCACCCACTCTCTCCCCCCCACACACGTAGCTTCACCCTCAATCCAGGTCTGCCCACTCATTTATAATCTCTTCTAGAATGAAAGTCACAAATATGGGGGATCAAAACTGTCATTATGCCTTATGCCTAATATTTCTTTTGTTTGACAGAAAAATATTCAGT
>KN882641.1:45800-59793 GCA_000934455.1 Apostichopus parvimensis
CACCTGATATCGGGGAGTCTATAGCCTAGATCGGTTACTTCTGATATGAAACAAAGAAATATCTTCTTTTTTTTGGGGGGGGGGAGGGGGTTCACTTCACAACTAATACATCAGAGAGCTGTTGTTGCCACAGAAATAAGGCAGGACAGAACCGAAACTCGGAGAAAGCTTTCACAGTTTGCCCGAAAGGGCTTCACATACTGTAGCTCTGGTACCGAGTAAAATTGAGTAAGAGAGCTAATGTGAGCTATTCTTTCTAGAGTTATTGTGTTATTTCCGAACTTCAATATGAATTTTCACAAAAATAACCTTAATAACAACAATTTCAAAATCGGATTGATCACAAACACAGCATAAGAAAATTACAAACATATTGAATTTTTTGGGGGTCACTTTTGTTTTATACTTAAAAAATTAATACATCAGAGTCTTTTGTTGCCACAGAAACGTAGATCCAAACTTAGAGAAAGGTTGCTATCGTAAAATCTCCATTTTCGTTCAACAGGAGCAAAATTTTTATATATACATGTATTATTTTTCACATATATTTTAATATTTGTGTGTGTCAATGTTTATACTGATACACCACAACTCTAATGACTAAAAGTATGTTAACTAAATGAATCTGGGTTAAAAACGGCCAGTTGGGACAATTTCCTAACGCTCATACCTCTCAAAACTGTCCTCCCATATCATGCTTCAAAGCACTCGTACTGACAGTATGCACAGTTCCTAATATTAATCTTATAGAACCATGAATATTCATAATGCTCATACTGACAGTACGAGTGCTCTGAAGCAGGACATGACAGAACAGTATAGTGAAAAAATTGTCCCAACTGGAAGGTTGAGAGATATGTCTTACCATGAACGTAATGAAGATAACGGAATTGATATATCTAGCGAAACGAACCCGATACGGTGCATGGGGTTCATCTTCCTACGGGTGAGTAGAGGGTGCAGCAGGAGGAAGGAAAACAGAGAGGAAAAAGGGAAGAGCATCCACAGAGGAAGTAGAATGTGAGAAGGAGAGGAGGGTTAGTAAAACAAAGGCGATAAGATATAGAAGACAAAAGAATAAATAAGAAGAGTTAATTAGCTGTCAGTGAAGAAAAGAATGAAGTGGACAAGTCAGGGGTTAGGAGGCGGAACAGAAGCGAGAGGGGAGTACGTGAGAGTGGCGAGAGGGGTGCGAAGAAGAGGATTAATAACAATTTCTACCAAACTTCCTGGTTTTGACGTTTTTGAAAGTCGGTTCTGGTATATAAATCTAAACACAATAACCGAGCACGGTTGCAAAATGCAAGCGAAGTCAAATATTCCAATAATTTTCGGTAAAAGGTAATTCGACAATGTGGTTTACATTGTCTACTCGGACGGTTCTTACGGTACAAGGACTGCAGGTGAAACACAACAGCTTATACAGAATGGTTTCACAATTTGAAAATGGAGGACGACAGAACAGTGAATGAAACATGTATGGGGAGTTCAGTGAGCATTCTGAAAAGCTTTTTTGGCAATCTGGTCTCAACTTTAGTAAGGTTGAGATAATAAATAAAAAAAAAAAGCCCCAAAACAAGTGAGGTTTTAACAAACCTTTCAGGATCGATTAAATTTGCGATCGGCCGGCAAAGATTTAGCCGCGACGAGAGTACATTTAGGGACATACGGGTCAAATTTTCTACCAGAAATGTGTCAGTATTAACAGTGAAAAGAGAAATATTGTCATAGCTTGACAATTATCAATTCCTTTGTGCTTTTAAATAAGAAAGTAAATCATTTCAGCAGAAAAAAAGAAATATTCAAGAAAACCAGGGCGGCAGATAGAGAGAAAGACCATTTTTGTTAGAGGAAATAAGATGCAGTAGAGAGAGTGTACAAACAGAAACCATTTCGGTGCTAGAAAAGAGTAAAAAAACCAAAGTAAGAATATATTCAGATAAAAAACCCAACGGCAGAGTCGGTTACAAAATGGCGCAGCCCATTTCTGCCCTACGAAACACCTATTGGTTCCTCCGACCCTTACCATGAACAGAATAGATGCGATTGAGGCTGCTAATCTTGGGAATTTGTTTCGCAGTGCGATGTACGGTTCGGCCAACTGATTATAGGTCGGGAGGTGGAAAAGTTTGACAATTTTGACAAATATGCATACATGATAAATGAATTTTTGTTTTAAAATGAGGAAAAAAGAAAAAAAAGGAAAAAAAAATTGGAGTGGTATAAGCGGTTACATTAAAAAGCATGCAAAATATTATGATCAATATACATATCTATAAAATGATATGAAACACTTCAACACACAGGGCCGGCTTACAAGGAAAGTTTGTTTCTAAACCAGACTACTTTGCAAAACTCTTGGGAAACGATGTGTTTGAAATTACCCCAATGTGCTTGACATTACCCTAGGAGATTAGCAAGTCATTTTAATATAGAATCATTGATAAAAAATCCACGATCCATACAAATTTGAGAAACCATGGAAATTGTCCATAGCATCGTGATATCATTTATCCCTCCCTCTAATTTTAAGGCTTGCAAAATATTCTGGAAAAACAAAGAAACATTTTCCTTGATGACATTTAACGATGAGCGGCTGAGGGTGGATGAGTCCGTGCCAGTGCGAGCGCACGTAGAACTGCACGGATCCACCCGGAAGATTTGAAAGGTTGAGTAGTATACAGGTCGTTAGCGAATTAAAACAAAGGGTGAGCGTTAGTGACTGGTGTGAGTATGCAAATCACCACCCCACGACAGTGTTCTAACTTTGTATCTGTTACCTCCGATGAGCCTTACCATGAACAAAATTGTTACAACCGCCATTGCCAACCGAGGAAACCTTGTTACAAAACTGATATAAGGTTCTGCCAGCTGTATACCAAGGGGTGAATCAACGGGAAAAAATGACCGGGTGAAGAAAGGAATAAAATGTTTGAGTTTTGGTTAAGCACAGGTTAATTCCAACATGCTGAATGGATGTACCATGAGTTCTGCTGTGCCAGTTATTCCTAGAGAATGTACATCAAAAATCTTTGTTTTACTCTTTACCCCTTTCTATCATCATCAACAATTACTTTAACATTTTTTTCCTGAAAACTATGTACAACCTCATGATTTCAATACCATTCACACTTCAATGAAACAGCCAGTGTTAATAATTTAATACACAAAAGTGTGCAATGCACATACATCATGAAAGGTCATTATTTGTGGCCAAATTGTATTCAGTCTGGAGAACTAAACTTCGTACAACGGCCTAGGAAAACCGAACGATTATTTTTTGCGTAAGAACTACGAGATGAACATGTAAACTTTGGAATTAAAAGAAAGCAACACTAAAATCATCCTCCCTAAACTGTACGATTGCAAAATTGACACTATAATATAACTAATTGATAGATGTAAATAGCAATAGAGTCGTATAAACGAGTGATTTCACAAAGGTGAAAGGACTCCGATGAGTTTAAAAGTTTTCACAAAGTGGCGGGGAGACAGTGACCCATGTCGGGCTAAGACTCATTATGATTCTCATTAGGCTTAACGTCCGTTGCGACTACCCTTTCACGTTGCAAGTCGATATATACTTCCGTGGATTTGGTGTTCAGAGGTTTAAAACGATGCTACAACATTTATATACCAACCTGCAAACTATTTGGCATCTTTCAATCTATGGAAGCTCATGGACATACTTTACATAACTACCAACAAAATGCTAGTCCAATTCCAACATTAGTTACAGAATTTGAAAGAAAACAAGTTATCTGCTACGTAACTTGCCATTGAACATAAAAAAAAAATAATAAAAAAAAAAATGTTACAAAGTGCAAACATGGACGCATGCAATATTCATTGGCAGCTTTCCATGCATCCAATAAGCTTGTTAAGATCATTTTTGTTTTTTTCGACGTTAGAACTTGATCAAGTTATTCTACTGGTCCCGGCCAATGAGAGGAGCCAGATTAGTAGTCTGTTATCGGGTTTAGGCCTGTCTCTCATTCCCATGATGCATCTGTGGTTTTCCCATGATGCATCTGTGGTTTTACCATGAACACTAATGTCATAATCGAGGCGATCAACCGGGGAAATTTTCTTCGCAAGTTCATGTACGGCTCTTCCAACTTTGAGTGAAACGAAATCGGGTTTTTCAGATTAATTACTTGCAATACTTTATAATCACCTCCTCCTCTTCGGTAATGTTTCACATTCAAGACACAAAAGAGACGAGGGTCTATTTCTCTGCTTTCGTATTGTAAAAGTTCTCTTCCCGACAAAGTTATTAGTTATATTTCAAGCTTGATATTCATGACGGTGAAATGTGGTCAAGTTGACATGTCAAGAACTGTTGTAAGTTAATATTAATAGCTACTGGCTAACCACTGCATAGCCACACGCCCATGTGGATGCCTGCCTGCATCTATACTACCACTGTTAATGTTTCAAAAGCTACTGATGTGACCAGAAATAAGTACCTTTCGATGAGAAATAACCACTTCACTTTCAAAAAAATTTTCCCAAACAAAACTTTCAGTTGACCCAAGTTCCCATTGATTTTCTTCCCTTCCATTATGTAAATCATTAGTAATAATTCCTTTTGAACCTCATCCAGGCTGTTTGTGACAAAACTTTTCCTTCAAAAACCCTTTAAAAAAGTTCAAAAGCATTTTCATTAAGGTTGCATTCCAAGTGAAGTGCTTGAAAATAGCCAAATAAAAGTAACAATGAAGGCAGGTGAGGTTATGAATCATCAAGCTACGATCAACACATACCAGACAGACAGATGAAATATGACAAACATTGCACCACAAAAAAAAGCACAAACTCTATTCACTGCTGGCCAGTAAGAGGTACTTGAGTGTGCGGTGGAAGGGGAGGTGGGGGGGGGGAGAGGGAGAAGGAAGGGGTGAATATGGTGCCTGTGTTGAAATTGTTAATGATAATGTGAGAGGAATCATGATCATGACAAGAATTAGCCCATTAACCATAGGTTGCATTTTTCAGCTCTCTTGACCTCAACTTTAAACTGAAACTTGACCTCTCCTGCAAACTGACTATGATCAGTGAGTGAGTTTGGAAGAATTGAATTATTCACTCACACCTTGCCTTGAACTCCCCATCACTTTTGCCAGAACTACTTGTAAGAGATTGCTATTGCTTGATACTACCGTATAACTACACATACAACATGTACAGTGCGTAGAACCATCTCAAATATAGCTATTAATCTGCTGCAGGTTTTAGTTACACATATTTTGAAGAGATGAGATTGTGGAGGTTCTAGATACTCTTTAAGTTTAGGAATTTTTTATAAAGATTTTTGATATGAATTCTTCTCTTCTTTCCAAACATATTTTTTAACTAATGCGGAATTTTGATACATTTGCACCGTATAAATCTCTAAAACATTCGCATTATCAAGTTTATTTGTTACATAACTATTGTGACCGTATAGCATGCAGAAGAATACGTGCACTGCACGAAAACTGATAGTGATTTGGCTACTAGCTGTGTGATGAGTTGTGTAAGAGACGAATAGGCAGCTCGACTAAGGTGCGAAAAGATGGGACCCATCACTCAGCTAACCAATTGGAAGAAACCTGCCATTCAGCACAAAAAAAACGGCAGGTTTTTGGGATGCAACCTACAGCTTATGCATGATGGAGTTGTCAGCTGATCAAGTTTTTAAATAATTTGAGTCAAAATTGCTTGAAAGTTGAGAAATCCACTTTTGTCATAAAACTTGTTTTACTTAATGTATTCTATCTTCTCTGTTTATATAAAATGGAGGTTAATCAACGACAAACAGCTGACTGGGGAAGTCACAAAATGATTTCAAGTAACCTAACGGATGGAGAGAAGAGTGACCATAACTCGACGAAGAAGACACGACTTAATCACATAATTTTTTCATATGATGTCAACCTTTCAACTTTTTATGTCAACTTTTTATGTCAACTTTTTATGTCAACTTTTTATGTCAACTTTTTATGTGACTTTTATGTGACTTTTCATGTGACTTTTTATGGGACTTTTTATGTCAACTTTTCTATCCTTCGTTATCTTGAACCTGCAGGCTCGTTAGTAATGGAGTTTGAATATTTCTTTTTCTTTCTCTTATTGTTTTAAGAACTCTACAGGTCACTCTATTATTGTCTCACCATATCACAGCTAATGCTAGACCAGAAGAGCATGTAATGGGATTATAAGGCAAGGGGTAGGTGAGGTGCTAGGGAGGGGGGAGGGAGGGGTAAGTTGGAGGTATTAGGTGAAGGTGTAGCTGTGTTTTTTTTTGTTTTGTTGTTTAATTTGTGAACTTTATGAAATCAGTGCACACAGACAAACGGATGAAACGTGAAAACAAAACAAGACAATAAAAAACAAAAGCAACCTTACATGCAAACAAGGAAAATTTGTAAGAAGAAAACAGACATTTTTAAATCTGCATTTTTAAAAAATTGTAACGAAAGAAGATATCATTGCATAAAATCATAATTCTGACAAATATATACACGTGCTCAAAATGTTATTGACAGGGACGATATCACTAACGATCTATTCACTAAAACGATGAGTCAAAAAGCATGAATGTCATTAAATCCTCGTTTTCATTTCAATGAATCTCATTTTATAATTAACTTCTGAGTCGTTTTCCAGGAAAGGATAATTTTCTTTTAGTTGCCTCTTTTCTGGGTTTTTTTTTTTTTTGTGGATAGAAAAATTTGGGCTTTATTCAAAAAATATTCATTTAGGGTAAAAAAAAACAAAAATTCTTTCATACCTTTCCCTGCATTATTGTTTTAGATTGTATTACTCACACACATGCCGTCCAGTAAGCAAATACATATGGGTACTCGTTAGCTAGCCTGTCCAACCAGACCTTAATTGCATTTCTCGGACACATCAAACATATGCACTCAACACTGCTCATAGCTTAAACCTGCCTCAGTCTGGCATGGGGAATTTCACACGGCCTAACCAATGTAAATGATTTCCCATTTGATATTTAAACACATGTCGCCAAACGAACTTGTGTCCTCAGCAAGAAACATAGTCAAATGGTAAAGAAATATAACTAAAATTCACCCAGAAAACAAAACCAAATCTCACTATGTCCATATATTTCTGCTATAAACAAGTTAGCTTAAAAAAGTCAGACATCCAGACCAACAAGTCTGAACGGACTAGCTTATTAGAGTTTAGACAAAGCGATTTCATTCATAGCCACATAGATTTCACAAACATGTCCACATAACAGCTGGCTTAGACAAAGATATCTCATAGAAAACATGTCCACCAAAACCCCCAGCATAGACAACATACACCATATTTATCCATTTAGATTTAAAACCATGTCCACTTAACAGCTAGCTTAGACAAAGCGACCACATTCCCATTCGAAAAAGTACAAGAAACAATTCATTCTCATTCATAGAAATTCATGAGCATGTCCACCAAACCCCCAGCATAGACAACATACACCATTCTTATCAATGAAGAGTTTAAACCATGTCCACTTAACAGCTAGCTTAGACAAAGCGACCACATTCCCATTCGAAAAAGTACAAGTAACAATTCATTCTCATTCATAGATATTCATGAACATGTCCACCAAACCCTCAACATAGACAAAATACACCTTTCTTATCCATGAAGATTTAAAACCATGTCCACTTAACAGCTAGCTTAGACAAAGCGACCTCATTACCATTCGAACAAGTACAAGTAACAATTTATTCTCATTCATAGAAATTCATTAACATGTCCACCAAACCCCCAGCATAGACAACATACACCATTCCTATCCAAACTATGTCCACTTAACAGCTAGCTAAAGGCAAAGATAATTCCCTCTCTTCCACAAAGATTCATGAACATATGCTCATAGCGTGGACAAAATGAGTCTTTCTCAATCATACAGATTCAGAATAAAGAAAATACACCCCCTTAATTTAACAGCTAGCTTTATAGACTTGGTGACCTCAGTCTTATCCACATGGAGCTTGGCAATATGTCCAACTTGACTGCTACTTAAAACAAAGAGACCATACTGATTCACATAGATTTATGTCCACTTCAAAGCTAGTTTAGACAAAGCATCCTCATTCTCAACCAGTTTCATGAACACGTCCACCCAAATAGCTCGCTTAAAACAAAGCAACCTCTTTTCTGCCAAACAGTTTCATGAACACGTCGACCCAAATAGCTCGCTTAAAACAAAGCAACCTCATTCTCTTCCAAACAGATTCATGAACACGTCCACCGAAATAGCTCGCTTAAAACAAAGTGGTTACATTCTTATCCACACAGATTCCTGAACATGTCCACCCAAATAGCTCGCTTGAAACAAAGCGACCTCATTCTTATTCATACATATTTGTGAACATGTCCACCCAAATAGCTCGCTTAAAACAAAGCCACCACATTCCTATCCACACAGATAACAAGTCCAATTAACAGCTACCTTAAGAGACCTCATTCCCTATGTCATGAACATGTCAACTTTAAGGCTACACACCTCATTTTCATCCACATTGCTTCATGACTGTATTCGATCGGCAGCTAGCAAAGACAAACAGACCTCACACACTGGCACACTTACAGACACAGAGACATACATACCTCACACTCTCACACACTGACATACACACTGACAAACATACCTTGGTAATGGGACTGATCCTCTTGTCTGGTGCCTTGGCTTCGAACTCTGGACGAATGTTTTCCTGATCAACGAAGGATAAAAGTGAAAACAGATTGAAGATTATTAGGGTGAGACTGGTAACTGGATTGTCATCTGAAGCAAAGCAGGGCAACAAGCCAATCGGCTTCCCTCCTCTTACATATATGTATTAACTGCTTTACATTGTACAAAGAACTGCCTCCTCCCAAACTGGTTATAGTAATAGGACTTTTGACAAGATCCCAAACTAGTTATAATAGCAGGACTTTTGACAAGACACCTTCTAACAGAAGAGGTAGAATAGGAATAATTCATTTAGTTCTCTTTTTTTCTTATCGTTCGTTTTTGACTTCCCACATGTAAAACATTTCATATCCACTTAAAACTATTCCTATCATGAGAGGAAATCTATAAGGACTTATTTCTAGTTGAGAGGGACAACCAACATCTGCCTTTCTGGTTGTCCAAACAGCAAATTTGGTTGTCAGCAACATGGTAACAAACTAGACCAATATGTACACTGTATGAAAGATGTGTAGGGTTGGTGAATAGAACACCAGCTTTGGGTCGGTAAAACTCCCCTTTGGGTGGATCGTAGGCTTAGGACTATTTTTGCTTTTTCACTTTATCACATTGAATCTCGAAAGAGACAGAGGGCGACATTAATTTATCACTTTAAAACTATTTGCGGATATTACAATGCAATCTGAAATTTGATGTGAACGACTGGTCATTTGCTGGACAACCACCAGAGTTGATTTTGATTGTCCGAACAGATGTTTGGTCATCTCGGACAATCAAAGTAAATTTAACACTTTTGCCATCTTTCCAGGCAAACAAGACTACTTCAAGTGAACCGATAATCTTGGAAAAGGAACCTTTGCAGTCTCCTATAACAGACCTCAAACTGAAGGTTACCACCCTGGGTCACCCCCCACCCCCCCAACAAGCCACAAATGCTTAAATGAACAATTTGCAAAGAAGAAACAGGTCGACAATAACACCACAATAATAGTCTGTTTTGTGTTATGAAGAAACTATTACTTTAAGAATAAATGAAATATGATTAATAAACAGTGATTGGGCTGTTATCATACAAAAATGTAATGGGTATTGGCCGCTATGTTTTACCTCATTCTCTTCGAAGCCAAAGAGATCCCAATCGTAGGCGATGGTGTTTTCACGCCGTTTCCAGAACTCACAGAACATCGTGGCTGGAGAGAGAAATCGAGCGAGATGAGTGAATGCAATACGATAGTTTCAATTCTAAACGAGATGTTTGGCAAAATATTCCCCATGATATGTAGTTAGAACAAAATCAAAGCAAAAAGAGAATATAATTAATGGATCCGCTCATTTTACTGGAAAAGCTTTTATTAAGAGCAGTTATGGGGTCTGACCATTTGTTGACCCTATAATAATGCTGCTGCTGATGGTGATGACGATAATGAAACATATGTCATCTTCTTTATGAACTTTATGAACCGTAGGAGAAAAGCTTATGAAAACCCTATTGGCTGACACAGTTTTAGCCCTGACACAATGCATTTGTTATACAAAACATATACAATATTGTACATATACCGCCCCAACCCCCCCCCCCCCCCCTTTTGCCACTCCATATCTCTTGCCATTCCTCTGTGCCAAAGAAAAAATAAAATAAAATTGATAAATAACCACCACTTTAGCTATTTCAAATTATGAGATTTAACACAACGTTTTGACATTTGTTAAATGACGTGTTTCATGCATGCCCATTGGTCTATTACTCCACGATCCCTTCCGACAACCCCCCCCTCCTCCCCCACCCCAGTAAATTGTCAGATGGTTAAAAGTCACTCAGATGTACAGTAAGTGTCACTACCAACTCTCCCCTTCAAGAAAGTAATTTTTCATACAAAGTTATTGAAGGTTTTTTTTTCTGCACTTACCCCATAGTGACATGAAACAAGCAAAGAAGACCGTTGCGCCATTATCAAACAGATACGTTAGCTGGAAAGAAAGATGAAAAAATGTTAAAAGTGGCTAAACTTATCAGACAACAATTGACTTCAGCGAAAATTGTAGTAATTGGTCCTAGTGTTGGAAGACTTAGAAAAATGAACTACACAGAGCATACATGAAATATGGGAATTTCGTTTACGCATCGTGATTTATTTCACGTTGTCACATACTGCAAAGCGTGGATTCATCAGACAACATTGACTTTAGTGAAAATTGTAGTAATTGGTCCTAGTTTTGGAACACTTTTAGAGGAATGAACTACACAGAGCAGACATGAAATATGGGAATTTCGTTTACGCATCGGGATTTATTTCACGTTGTCATATACTGCAAAGCGTGGACTCATCAGACAACATTGACTTTAGTGAAAATTGTAGTAATTGACCTAGTGTTGGAAGACTTAGAGGAATGAACTACACAGAGCATAGATGAAATATGGGAATTTCATTTACGCATCAGGTTTTATTTCACGTTGTCATATACTGCAAAGCATGGACTCATCAGACAACATTGACTTTAGAGCAAATTGTAATAATTGGTCCTAGTATTGGAAGAATTAGAAAAATGAACTACACAGAGCATACATGAAATATGGGAATTTCGTTTACGCATCGTGATTTATTTCACGTTGTCATATACTGCAAAGCGTGGATTCATCAGACAACAATTGACTTCAGTGAAAATTGTAGTTATTGGTCCTAGTGTTGGAAGACTTAGAGGAATGAACTACACAGAGCAGACATGAAATATGGGAATTTCGTTTACGCATCGGGATTTATTTCACGTTGTCATATACTGCAAAGCGTGGCATTGACTTTAGTGAAAATTGTAGTTATTGGTCCTAGTGTTGGAAGACTTAGAGGAATGAACTACACAGAGCAGACATGAAATATGGGAATTTCGTTTACGCATCGGGATTTATTTCACGTTGTCATATACTGCAAAGCGTGGACAGATACCTAGTAGCGGCTCGCTGCCGTGTGAACCATGCCTGGGAAACGGATGTTTCGTAACCTGACGTTGATGTGGTGTAACTTCTCGCATCATCTAAACTCACTTACCTTGGAGTAGAAGCAACTCGACGAGAGATGCCAATAGTCGCAACGTTCGTTGCATAGAGGGCACATGAGGAGGCTGCCAACACCCTCCGTGTCGCAAATCTCAGCTCTGTGTAGACACACAAACAAGACAAAAAAAAATATTGACTTTTATTACCGTTTTCTTAATAGAAAATTGCAGAATACTATTTTAAAGCTACTCAAACAACTTAAACAAGCTTAATTGCCTCCTGGCTCCAGAATACAACAAAAGTTATATATATAAGAGATTATTGATACAACATTAATTTGAAAAACTGCACGTTTTTAATCACAGAAAATTAACTTCAGAGAGGGTCATGGTATAAAAATAGTATCACTTCCTATTACCAAAGATATGCTTGGTATAAACCTCAAAAAGCAATGGTAAGGAATTGAATTGTCTGTGAGAGACCAAAGCTTTTGGTTTAAGTCATGCTATTGGGGCAGCTGAGGGAGGGTGGGGGGAGGGTTGGGGGAGGGTTGATTTTGTCCAGAGGATAACTGCTCGTAGGATGATGTCGCACAGATGTCGCAGACGAATCAGCCGCAAACTTCTGATGCGAGTAAGTTTTGTTTGATATTTCACTCTAGCCTAATAGGCAGTCATTTCACCCATAGCAACATACAAGCAGCATGTTAAAACCTTCAAAAACACTGTACTTTTGAAAATATTGCATGCAGTAGTCAACTTCATAAGGAGTAATGGTGAGGGTGGAGGGTGGTGAAGGTGGTGATGGGAGATTACAGCTATACGTACTACACTTAAAAGATATTTTCTGTCTAAATGATTATCCACATGCACCATCAAGGAACATGAGGGTCCATCAGCACCAGTGGATGCTGTCGATTGGAGGGGTGCAACCTCAGCCAGCTATTGTTATATCATTATCAGGGGGCTTTATGATATCTTAAATCTTTTACAAGTAAGTTTTTCTAGAGCGAAGACAATAGATGAATGCTTACACTTTAACGTTGGATCCGAGGGTGATGCAACCCCACAGGAAGGCGGCTACTCCGAAGATGGCCGCGTAGGTCAACATAACCGTGTAGTAGCCCAACCAGGAGAAGTAGATACCAATCTTCTCTCCAAAGTAGCTCCTAGATACAAATCGAAAGGAGAGAGGATGGAAACTGGTAGTACAAAAAAACGAGCAAAAAATCCACAAGAGAATTTGGTAGTTTTTATTGATGACATGTGAGGATACCGAACATCTTGGGCGTAAGCTGAACACGTGGTATTGCGGTTAAAGCGCCCTCGGCTACATTCTGCCGGTTCCCGGTTCAAAAAAACCTCACCAGGAACCGGATTCTGTTGACCTCTTCAATAAGTCTGCTGTGCAGCGTTTGTTGAGCAGCCTCTTATGTGGATTTGTTCTTTCTTGTTTGCAACTTGGGAAATGGGAGTTTTGAAACAACTCTGTTTCACAAAGACTGCACTTGCAGTGGATGAAGATATAGGGGCGCCCTTCACCTCCCTCAGTTAGTGGCTTCCCTAACACTTGGGATTCACTAGACTAAAACTTATTCAGTGGGATCAATTAATCAACTCACTTTTTCTTTTTAGGAATTTCACTGTAAATCTGTATTGTTTTTAAAAAAAATTTCCTTATAGATATATATATTTTTTTATATTAATTTTCAATTTTAATTAATTAATCAAAATTAATTAAAATTAATTTTTAAATTAATTTTCTGCGTCCATTTTATTTTTTCGTATTCATATTTTAAAGGGGTTTTGTCATTTTGTTACTTAAATTTCTTTAAAACTCACTTTTTTCTTTTTTTAGGAATTTCACTGTAAATCTATATTATTTTAAAATTATTCCTATATATTCCTATATAGTCATTTTGTTGTCATTGTAAAGTGCTCTTGAACATGCTTAAGCATGAAAAGAGTGCTATATAAATTTGATAAATAATAATAATATTAAATAATAATAATGGTGGAATTGGGCTATGCAGAGCTTCTATGGTCATTTTGTACTTGCAGGTCTGAAAACTAAAGAGGTTCATGTCACAAAATAGCAAGGACGATCGACATTTCTGAATATTGGCTAATCTGTCATTTCAATGACCTCGGCATGTCAAATATCCATTTGTTTTGAAAGGCAACGATGCCGTTGATCAGTTGGACACATTCACAACAGTGCATAATTTCCCGGAAATCTTACCAAACCTATAGATTATTACTAAAGATGGCTGTGATAAGACAAAAGATTTTCACTGACGGAGA